>JACCIY010001200.1:0-57188 GCA_025506505.1 Flaveria sonorensis
TAAAATTTATCGCCTCAAACATCACCTGCGTGTGCTAGACGTAACTTCTTTACATGATATGAGAACTCCATAGTTAAATTTGATTGAGAAGGAGCAATCCCAAAAATTTTTATGCACCATACAAGAAAAATAGGTCACGTGTCACGTCTCTATCGGTAGTTTTGGAGTTGCTACGCCCCATTCTATCACATGAGCATGGTTTCTATTAGCCATCCAACATGTATGCATGGATTCAACGTGCCATCCTATCGTAGATGCTATTAGTAGTTTTGATTTTGAAAATAAAAAAGACAAAATGACTATATTTTCAACTATTGGTATAACTAATTTGAGACTGAGTATTGTCACGAGTCTCTTTTGGTTTAGTTTTTTTTAATGGAATTGTGATCCATGTGTTGCCGAGGGTAAAAAAGACTCTGTTGAATAATGATAGAGTCAACGTCTTAAACAAAAATGCTTAAAAACCACTCATACATACTCTAAATTTACTCCTAAATCTATGTCACAACTAATTAAAATCATGTCATAAACGAATCTTGAACCCTTGACCAAGCAGAGAAAAGTCATCAATCTTACTCCGGAGCGGCTGGTGGAATAAGGCTTGAAATGGCGGCGCACGACAACAAACAGCAGCGTGAGATTCAGACCGCCACCGCCACATGCGGAGAGTGGTCTTCCTCTGTAGAGATACAAAATGAAACTCACCACACCTTTTTTGGACATTGTGCGTGCATCACAACTTGTACACCAAGCTTTACAAGTCGTACAACTACTGTTCATTCATTTTTATTAATAGAGTATGATGTAATAAATTTGGATTCAAGAATTTATTAGTTAGTGAAACTTCTGAACGTTTATTTACCAATAAATTTTTTTAGAGTAGCACGGTGGAGGACCACATGTAATTAAACCGCAAGAAGCGCCTGACATGGAAAGTTAAGGAAGATGGCATAAAGAAAAACTACAAGGTGGTACCACAGGCAAAGATATTAAGAGTCTTCAAAATTATTTGAATCCGAGAATCCGAATTCGAAATATTCGAATTTTCGGATATCCAAAGATTCGTATAGTGTTTCAAAAGTTTTGATATTCGAATATCCGATTATCCGAAAACTAAAAATATTTTTTTTTACTTTTTTAAATTTTAAACATATTTTTATTTACATTGAAATTTTTTATTGTATATTGAAATTTTTATGATATGAGTTGGTTTTTTATATTTTTTTTTATAATAGCATGTCTAATTTATATAAAGACTAAAAATAAAATAATAAAAAATGATTTCGAATATCCGATCACTATCCATATCCGAATTTAAGATATGGATACTAATAGTGATTTCTAATATCCGAAATTTTCGAATACCGACTTTGAACACCCTTTAAAAAATAATGGTGATAGCTAAAGTAGCATTCTTCTCACAAACCCAAGTCAGCATCTAATAGATATTAAATGGGCCATATAATAATTTTCCTTTATATAAATCACTAAACATACGATTTTGTAGCAAGAGATTATGTGGTGGCTCAACAAGCAACAAAAGGCGACCGTACGAGTGATGTACAGTTAATTAGTCTATGGGGCCTGCTGATTTTTTCTAACTCGGTCAAAATGTCTGGCCCCTGACCTCGGTCAACATTTTGCCGGTCAGCGTGTTTGATTCTCACTCATTTCGCGTCTGATCCAGTCCGACACCACTAACCCATGACATATTTTTCCCCTTACACGATCACCACCTTTGACCGAGACTTGAATTTCAACAACAACCCCTATGTCTAATGTTTGTCGGGGTATCGCTCGAGCCTAGAAGCAACCTATATATCCACAGAGATAAAAGTAATATTTATATACATCACACCCTCACTCCACAACCCCCCCCCCCCCCTCCCCTCAATAGTTTTGCCATAATGAGTTCGTGGGTTCTGCCATTCGGTTAAAGTTATAGGTATGGACTAGAGGTGGGCAAAAAAAATCGGGTTCGGACCGATCCGGTAGACCCGACCAGAAACCGGGTACGGGTACGACCCGGTATAGTTGAACCCGGTTGGGACCCGAAAAACCCGTAGGGTAGAACCGGTATTAGTTTCTAGATTTTCTTAGAACCCGACCCGACCCGGAACGGTGAACAAGGGTTGAACCCGGTTTCGACCGTGTTTTTTTTTTTTTTTAAATAGCCGTTTTTAACGGCTATATAGCCGTTGGATCGATTTTTGGCTCTTTTTTTGTCAATTTTAGGCTTATAAGTTAGTATAAATAGGTGTGGTTTGATATGGTTAGTACCCAAGTCTCAACGCAAAAACATACGAAAAAAACACAAAAAATACTCTCGTTTTACTCTCGTTTTACACGTTCACTACTCGTTTTACACTTTCACTCTCTTCAATCTTGATATGGCTCACTCACAATCTTCCGTTGGTCAAGGTTCGTCCAACGCTCCAACCGTCGTTCGTGTTCTTGCACACAATCGTAACATGATGTTTGGTGCAATAGGATATGGTTGAGTTGAGGACGGGTCTGTAAAGGCTCGTTGCAAGTTTTGTGGAGCTTTGCCTTGCTAAAGATTCTAACACGACTTTAAGCAAACACATTAGCAAGAAGTTTTGTAAGTCGTTGAAAAGTAATCCGGATTCGCAACAAACACAATGGGGTGGAGACGGTTAGAATCTTAATTACGATGTTAATACGGTTCGAGATTCGAATGGCGAAGTTCGTGATTCAAGAAGCTTTGCCTCAAGAAGCTTTGCCTTTTAGTCACTTCGACAATCTCGGTTGACCAACTTAATTCGAGAGACGCTTCAACCTCGTTACACCCACGTAAGTCGTACTACACTTAGACGTTATTGTTTAAAACTATGGAAACAAGCAAAAAATGATTTAATTGTCTTATTTGAAAATTTAAATAACCGGTGTACTTAAATTTGATTGAGAAGGAGCAATCCCAAAAATTGTTATGCACCATACAAGAAAAATAGGTCACTTGTCACGTTCTGATCGGTAGTTATGGAGTTGCTACGCCCCATTCTATCATATGAGCATGGTTTCTATTAGCCATCCAATGCATGGATTCAACGTGCCATCCTATCGTAGATGCTATTAGTAGTTTGATTTTGAAAATAAAAAGACAAACACTATATAATTTCAACTATTGGTATAACTAGAATTTGAGACCGCGCATGTGTCACAAGTCTCTTTTGAGTTTAGTTTTTTTTAATGGAATTGTGATCCATGTGTTGCCGAGGGTAAAAAAGACTCTGTTGAATAATGATAGAGTCAACGTCTTAAACAAAAATGCTTAAAAAACCAACTCATACATACTCTAAATTTACTCTTAAATCTATGTCACAATAATTAAAATCATGTCATAAACGAATCTTGAACCCTTGACCGCAAAGAAAATCATCAATCTTACTCCGAGAGCGGCTGGTGGAATAAAGGCTTGAAATGGCGGCGCACGACAACAAACAGCAGCCGTGAGATGCAGACCGCCACCGCCACACGCCGGAGAAGTGGTCTTCCTCTGTAGAGATACAAATGAAAACTCACAACGCCTTTTTGGACATTGTGCGTGCATCACAACTTGTACACCAAGCTTTACAGGTCGTACAACTACTGTTCATTCATTTTACTTATTAACATAGTATGATGTATAAATTTGGATTCAAGAATTATTACGTTAGTGAACCTTCTGGAAACGGTTATTTAAAAATAATTTTTTTTAGAGTAGCAGGGTGGAGGACCACATGTAATTTAACCGCAAGAAGCGCCTCACATGGAAAGTTAAGAAGATGGCATAAAGAAAAGTACAAGGTGATACCACAGGCAAAGAATATTAATAGTGTTCAAAAATATTAGAATCCGAGAATTTAAAATTAAAATATCCGAATTTTTGGATATTCAAAAATTCGTATAGTGATTTCCAAAGTTTTGGATATTCGGATATCCGATTATCCGAAACTAAAAAGTATTTTTTTTATTACTTTTTTTAATTTTAAACAATATTTTTATTTTACATTGAAATTTTTTAGTGTATATTAGAACTTTTATGATATAAGTTGGTTTTTATATTTTATTTATAATAGCATATGTCTAATTATTATAAAAACCAAAAAATAAAAAAATAAAAAATGAATTTCGGGATTCCGAATCACTATCCGTATCCGTATCCGAAATTTCAGATATGGATACGGATAGTAATTTCTAATATCCGAAATTTTTGAATACCGAAATTGAACACCCTTTAAAAAAATAATGCTGATAGCTACAGTACATTCGTCTCACAAACCCAGTAACATCTAATAGATATTAAATGGGCCATATAATTAATTTTCTTTATATAAATCACTAAACATACGATTTTGTAGCAAGAGATTATTGTGGCTCAACAAGCAACAAAAGGCGACCGTAAGAGTGAATAGTGATTAGTCTATGGGCTGTTTGATTTGCTTCTGACTAGGTCAAATGTCTGCCCATTGTTCCGGTCAGACATTTTGGCCAGTCAACGTGTTTGATTCTCACTCATTCGCGTCTGATCCGGTCCGACACCACCGACCCATGCATATTTTTCCTCTTACTCTGTCAATACCTTCTACCGAGACTTGAATTTCAAACACCCCTATGTCTAATGTTTGTCGGGTTCGCTCGAGCCAGAAGCAACCTATCTATCCGCTGAGATAAAAGTAAATATTAATACATCACATCCTCCCCACCCCCCTTCATAGTTTGCCATAATGACTAATGAGTTCGCGGGTTTCTGTATAGTTATAGGTATGGACTATGGTAACCTTGAAGTTTCTTGTATGCTGTTGGACTTTCTGGTCCATATTGTCGGAGCTCTCCAGAGCCTGTAATTGGTTTGGCCCATTTGTCATGTTGTGTATTCTTTTCTCCAAAATACAAAGTTGTTCAGCTTTAATTCATATCATTTGGATTTAACTTGAACTATAACTGTTTTGTAATCAAGTAAATATAAGTAATTTATACGAGTTTTTCAACGTAGCACCTTTTTTAACTTTTTTTGTGAATTAATTTAATATATAAAACTTAAAATAACTCAAATTTCAATTTGCACACATAGGGGGAGGTTAAAATAAAATGATCTTGCGTGTGAAGTATACAAAATTACGGAAGAAGAAACTTTACGGGTGAAACTCTAACGCAAGTGTTAGAATCATTCAAGCAGAGAGGAATTACCACGCAAAGGTGAATTATCACACATGAAATATTCTTGCATGATGATTCCATCTATATTTTTTTTTTTCTTGCCTAATTATCACTTTTTGTATGATAATTTCATTTTCACATTGTACACTTGTTACGCAAAAACCACTTTGCATTCTAAACCTTTCCTACACACATAATATACGTACAGGATATGTTAAAAACTATAAAAATCATAAAAATCACTTGTACTTCGACCAATGTTGATTTAATGTGTTTGTAGGTTCGCAATTATATAACCGTCTCATGTACTACTGTTAACACAAAAGATACAAGTGCATTATGCAATTCTAATAGTTTTCAATATATTTTTGGTTTTGAAGTCTTCTGGAGAATATAAGAGCGTTGTTCGCTAATTGATAAAGTTCATGACTGACGATCACAAGTTCAACCATACTGACAGAGTAAGAGGAACACGTTCCAAAGAGTGACAGACGTATACTTTCATTTTCCAACTAGTAATGACTAATGAGGTCCTTGTTTATTGTGCTTGACATCAAGAAAGCTAAGTACTCATCGATGGCATGGAGAATCTATAATACGCTTGGGTGTTCGTTAACGTACATAACTGATCTTGTTATATATAGAGTTACTGAACCGGTTTGCTTTTTACTGTTTCAAAGGGTTGGTGTAACATTTTCTTTGGAGGTCATGAACCAACCAGTAAAATTTATATAAGAGCCGACGATCCGTTTACATGTCACCTCATGATTGATTGGTTATTGTATGAAAGACATAGAGTTAGAATGATACTTTGCAGCACCTAAAGTTAAACTTTATAATATCTTTTGGTGTTTTGTTTTTACTACATCAACTTGTTACGAATATGTGTTTCCATGTATAAATCTCGATAATAAAAGTATGATTGCCAGCTCATAAAGATGAAAGTAGCTTTAGATATATGTGACGAATAGAAGTTTTCTATAAAGGTAAGCCTGCAAAACAAGTTGCCATCTAAACGGCTCTGGTTGAACTAGATCGCTTTAGAAAAACAAAAAATGTTATTAGAATGAGTTCACCCGCCATATTTACTTTATGACAGCTAGTGGCAATAATGGTGGCCATGGAGGTTGTTATTATTTTTTCATTGACCTCCCTATAGATGACTATATCCAAAACAATATTAACAAAAACGACGATGAAAGTATTGTGATTGGACCATGATCTTTAGTATTAGACAAAAGTTTTACCTAGTAGAGGATACTCTTAAAGATGCTCACTTAAATTTTTTGGAGTGAAAAGAAGGGTACAAAAGTTAACTAGTTTCCTGCTCGAATTCATCCCCTTCAGACTCTTCTGCATTATCAGCATCATCATCATCACCTCATCATCAAAGTCTTCTTTGTCATTCTCAACCGTTGTCTTCCCAATCACAATAAGGTTGCTATTCATCTTCCTGATCTCGTTGTACTGCAAAAATATATCGTCAGATTACTTTTTTTTTAAAGGCTACAGAAAACAAATGAAGTATCTATATAATGATCTGTTTTGACCTGTGACCAGTTCTGATTCACTCTGTCAATAACTGTGATTTGCTTTTAATAATAATATTCATACTAAAAACGAAAAAGAAAAAGAGAAGTTGCATTTTTATAGATGTGAAATCCAACGTAAGTGATGCTTTTCACAAATCCTTGTGGCCACATGAGTACGTATTAGTAGTTTAGTAAATCTGAAAACAATTCAGGAAATAAAAACAGATAGACCTGACCTGAGTACCTGACCCATTTAAATGCTTTTAAAATGAACCATTTTGGCCAATTACACAACCCAACCTGACCCGACCAATTTGTGACCTCTACAGTCAATCTAATGAAGTGTCTCTATGTTTGTTACCCAAGTGCAAACTCTATGAATTCTTGATGGTTACCACTTTAGGTTGGTTGCACAACGAGCTGAAATACTCAGTTTCGCTTAGAAGCTAATTACATTCAAAAATAAATCTTATAAGCTCGATAGTTCTTGATCGTTGTGAATCATTGTAGCCAGCAATGACTGATCCTAGTTTTAAGACATCTCAGGAAACCTAGAAACAAAGGGCTAACCCTACTTCATTTTCCTGCAGCCTAACAATAATGACCCGTGAACTGATCTAAACTCAAAACCAATTTAAGCACCTCAAGTTGTCATCTTGATGAATTGTGAACTCGTAATAGGTTAGGATTTACTTAACTTTGTTTTACAGACTAGTCCATCTTTCAAAACACATTAAGATTCAACTCGATTATCACCATCAGGATTCCAAAACCTAACACATGACAATCTGAACCTCATCAATCCTTACCTGGATACCAAATCTTATACTACTTATTCAAGTTTCAACCTAACTAAAAATAAATGTATCAAATAGTAAATCCAATAGAACCTGTAACTAAATCTGGATCTCAATTTTGCCAATAGCCATTCAAAATACACAATTAGGTATTAATAAACCTCGCTGAAATAGAAATTCAATATGCTCCATCCTTTTGTGTTCAATTATGCGTTCAAAACGCAATTAGGTTTTCACACATGAAACTGAATCATCACGATACAGCTCACCGGGAAAACCTCCGAACAGAAATCAAACTAACCGACGGTCGATCATCTCTAAGCGTCATAAAACCAACAGATTCAACACGAAGATATGCATGAACAGTCGAATTTCAGAAATTACACACATAAACAGTTGAGATGTACGGACCTTTTCTTCGAGTTCAGACTCCTGGATAGCAAGGAGTATTCTTCGCTTTGTGGCTTAGGCCACTGCGAAGGAAGGAGGAGCGACGTCGGAATGACCGTCGTCGACGTCGGAAACTGCGTCATGAACGCCGGAAACTGCAACATCTTCACTCTTCACAGGCTTGTTTGAGATCCAGGGACCAGGGTGTGTTTCAACTTTCAAAAGAAACTAATTTTAATTTGATGTTTTTTTTCCCTTATAAAATGGTTTTAAATTTTTTGATTTTTATTTACTTGATTTATATGCGCTTTAAAAATGATAGATGTGCCCCAAAATCCGGTTTTTTTACACCTCTAACAACTCTACTGGAAAGCATAACCAAATTTTTGACTCAGAAGTAAAATTTATGTTTATTCGGTCGGTTGGGTATTTTATACATATTTAGCCCCCTCCCCTTCAAACTGTTTAAGCTCCACACTGAGGTGTTGTTTGTGGATCCGAGAACGTCTGATGGATCCGCGCCAGACGTTTCATGAAGGACGATTTCATGGCGATCATCGGGCCGGCGACTGCCACGTTAGCCGAAGAAACGACCTACTAGGGTTGTTCAGAGCTTGATGTAATGGATGTAAGTGAATTCAATCATTCATCAATCTGATTCGATCTGTGTGTTTAATTTGATTGAATTGCTAATGTGAGTACTGTAACATCTCTTTGATCTTCAGACTCTGTTCCGGGGTTGTGGTTATCGGAAATCATCACCGCTGATCTCTACAAAGTTCCCGATGAGGCTGACCCAGAAAGGTAATTAACTCATAATCCGATGATCAATCATCAATTGATTGCTTTAATGTAAATTATCTCACCTGCTAATGATCATATTGTTTTGTTCAATTTGTGCAGAATAACATTGGGGATCTATCAGTATGACAACAATGGAGTACTATGATCATCAATAAGTGAATACTTGCTATTTGATTTCTTCAAAATGGTAATTGATTTGAAGGATTCAACTTCCAGATAAGAACTTGGTGTTTAATTGGTGTTATGCTAATTTTGCTTCTGATAGTAGTTGAAACAAGTTCATATATGTTCTTTCTTTTATAGGTTTTGATTGTCAATGGAATAAATTCTTTTGCATTTCATTAATTCATCACTTTTCGCTTGATCATCTGTCAGTTATGAACTTGTTTGTGCTTGATCTCATATTATTATATCAAAACATAACAGGACTAAAGATTATGCCTTATGATATGAGCTTGGTCCTTCAAATGTAAGTTTGTAACTAGTGGCTAAGCCCGGCAAAATATGCAGGCGGATTGAGTTTGAATCAAACTGGGTTCAGATCAAAACAAACTGTATTTGAATATATCAATTTGGTTTAGGCAAAATGGGTTTGCCT
Organism: Flaveria sonorensis; assembly: GCA_025506505.1. Taxonomy (NCBI): domain Eukaryota; kingdom Viridiplantae; phylum Streptophyta; class Magnoliopsida; order Asterales; family Asteraceae; genus Flaveria; species Flaveria sonorensis. The sequence continues at coordinate 9,282 of JACCIY010001200.1, forward strand.
TGATCCATATAGTAAGTGCGTATTTTCAAGTTTTGCGTATTTCATTGCTAGTTCATGGTTAGTGGTTTGTGATTTGAATGGGTTTGTGATTTGGTTTGGTCTGTTGAAGTTAAAAAACAACCAGTCTTCTTCTTGCAGACTGCAGACATTTAGTCCACTCTTCTCCTGAAGATGTCTGCAGATGTGGTCCGCAGACTGCGACAATTTGCTACAGAAAAAACAAACAGCACCTGAGTGTGTGCTCCACCTCACATCCATAAAACATTTCCATGCCTCTGGTTTGGGTTCGTGGCTAGTAATCAAAGCTTATGTTAGCCATACAGTCATATACGAGCAATTTCTTTCTCGAAAAGAACAATAGCCGAGCAACAATACAAGCACCGGCGAAGCTTCATATGGGGGCCGGGGGGCGCCCGCCCCCCTCTTTTTTCCCTCAGTAGTGTTATTTTCGGCTCGGCAGTGTAAATTTTCGGTCCGGTAGTGGAAATTTTTTAATAAATATAGTGTTCGCCCCCCTAAAATAGTTTACTTTCACCCCCTCCCCCTCAAACCGTGATTCAAGCTCCGCCACTGAATACAAGATTCTATTTGTTAACTTTTTATAGGGTTCTTGTTTCATCCAAAACTCGCATTAGTCATGCGTTCCCGATTGGTTAAGTACTTGACTGTATGATCTTTGCATTCGCTAATTAGCCTTTGTAGATTGTACCATTTCTGTAAATATATAGAAGATGTTGGCGTCTTTTAATGCCAGCAACATATTAACAATAGCAATTGAAACCAACTACTAAATTTGAATAACTTAAACGGCTTATGAAGGTGGGTCGTTTAAACATGTCATTAATGTTTGACTTATTTATCACCTGAACTCTTTACTTCAAATATAAGTAACATGTTTAACTTATGTCAAGCCATGTCATTTAAACGAGTTGTGTTAAAATTTGTTGGTCATACTAGCCATAGCACCTCATGGTTGACCCAACATGGTGGACCGTCAACAGATATCCTAAGAGGTAGAGAGAACACAACAGAAGTAGAACCCACCCCTCAATCTACAACCACGATTAAGTTACTTCTAACCTTGTGAATTTTATTTAGTCAACAGTAGTTTTTAAAAATTTTGAGAAATCATTTTAATTGCCACTTACGATCATATTTCAACGGATGATTGAGTGGATGATCGAGAACTGAAACAATTTTCTCCCTCCGCTCCAAGAATCGTAATCCTTCCTCACCTCATGTTCGTCATAGAATCAACTTGATCAATGGTGGTGATATGGTTTTTGTATGTAACAATAACAGTTCTCATTTCACTCATTTCAACCCAAATAGCAAATTTTAGTTTTAGTATGTTAGATGATTAATTATATTTCATCTTACCAAAGTAAGATTGTGTGTTTACGTTATGATGTACGTGGGTGATGAATGTTATTCGTGAAGTGGTTTGTGATATATGTTCATGTCAACTTGAAAATTAAGTTGCATGTGAATATGATTTGTTGCAAGGAGAAGAATATGGGTTTACCTGTTTTATATAGGTGTCTGGATTCATACACTACTGAATTGAAAATTAACCCCACTGACATCTATAAACTGCAGTTTACAATATGTAAACTGCATTTTACAATGTTTTACAATATGTAAACTGTCGTTTACTCTGTAAACTGCATTTATATATTGTAAACTGCAATTTACAAACATTTGTCCAACACACTAATTTTTATTACTTTTAGTTATATAAAATAAATATATAATTAATATTATTGTATATTAATAAATAAATTAAAATCTATAGTTTTATATTTAAAAAATAAAATAAAGGTTCAAATAGAACTTAATATGTTTATATTAAATGTATATTTATGGTAATTATAATTAAGAATACTACTTTCATGATCGTGGATAACGTGCGTGTAAATAGTGAAATATTATGTAAAAATTCTACGAATTTAGGATTTTAAGGCTTGAGCCTGGTGGTTAACATATGTACCCCACAAATACACACATGATGACCTAAGCAGTATCCCAATCTATAATTATTAAAGATTATGTATTTTATATAAATATAGTAATTTCAATTTGAACTTCTATTTTATTTATTTATACAAATTAATTTTTTCATATTTATGTAGTATACATTAATATTAAACCATGTTAATTAACATAAATTTATTTATATAAATGAAAGTAAAAGAGTTATTATTTTAGTCATATCTTTGTAAACTACAGTTTACTCTGCAAATGAAAGTTTATATTTGTAAACTGCAGTTAAACTGTCGTATTGACCAGTCAAACTGGTGTAACAAACTTAGGTCTTTTTTTATATTTAGGATGTTTTAGCTATAAAAAGCTACTGTTGGTTTTGTTAGAAGTTTTGATACAAGCTTGACACCAAACCATTAACTACAATTTAAAAGCGACAATTAAACTGACTAGTCGATAGGATTGGCCAGAACTGCCAATGGGGTTTGAATTGGTTTTTCTTTTTTAAAGTCCATGGTTTTTATTATATTTTTGTTAATGATAAAATGTATAGTTTATTAATGTAATTTTATATACACATGCTTATCAGGGAAAAAAATAAGGTTAAGCTACTGGTTGTAGGGATGAACATTGTGTACCAAGTAAGGTACTAATACCTATACAGTATCGGTACTGTACCAAACTGGTATCTGTCCGAATAAAAACGATACCGGTACCGGTCTTTGATTTTGCCTGATTTTAGTAGCGGTATAAGTATTGATAATAACCGAGCAGTGCCGAATTGGTACCGATTACCGAAAATACTTTTGTGTATCATTTTTATACAATTTTGAGACATTTTGAATATTTTATATTTCATGTTCAATATTAAGAATATTTTTATGCATTTTGAGACATTTTTTTAATGTTTTTAGTTAAAGATTTCGTATCGGTATTCAGTGTTAGTGACATTTCAATTTAAAGCCAAAGAAATTAGGAAAACAAAAACAATAAGCAGTAAAGTACTGAAAAACATGTATCATACTGATACCAAACCGTTAATGCGATACAGTATTCACTTCCCTCAAATTTGGTATCTGTGTATTTCGTTACCGATACTAATTATACCAATCTCATCCACAGCAGCTGTTAGTATGTCCAAACATCAAATCTTTATAGAATCTGTTAAAATCAAACCTTCAAATCATTAGTCACTGTTCATAAATTGAGAGAAAATAAACAGATCGTTTGCTTCTTCACTAACCAATTGTCAATAATGTCGATGATATTGTATTGCCATCGTGATTTTGTGGGCCATATCACAACACCATGTGATTCGGTTTCGAAACAATTATTCTCTGAGGTGGATGTATTATGTGGCAAATAATTGTATGTTTTCCGAATTTATATTCTGTAATATAAATCAAACCAGTTTTCATTTTATTTATTTATGTATATATATTTTTCTTTTAGAAAACCACAGATATCTATTTTTTTTTCAAACCACTATTTAAAAAGTAGAAGCCGGTTACTATACAAAGTGTAATTTTCGTGGCAAAGCGTACGAAAGTCATCAGAGCATGACACGTGTTTTTTAGTGGAGGGGTAGTTTCGTCCGCGCTATAATTACGCATAAAAGTTACATAATTACGCAAGTTATATCTAGGATGCGCAAAGAAAATTACTCACTCACGTCATAAAAATAATCACGCAAGTATATGATAATTACGCAAGTTATGTTGATAATTACGTAGTGAATAATCACGCAAGTTATACGCACAGCACATAGACGTTTTTTTTTTAATGTTATTTCTTTTTAAAAAAAGTATAGTAATACTATAATCATATTAAAGAGGATAAAATGCTATTTTATGATGTATTTTTTAAAAAATAATGTCATATGAAAAAGTTATATGTCTTTAAAAAAAGGGGGAAAGTTAAAAAAATCAACAATTGTAGGTTATTTCCAATTCTACTCCTCCAGAAACATTTTTTGCTTGATTATTTCATCTTAAATCTGAACCGTTCATCTCATAGATCGATGGTCCTGGTGTGCTTCGTATCATTCGCACGAAAACAACATTTTGTACCGTAATCTTTCCCTTAAAAAGCATACAGCTTTGTATGCTTGATTTTGGTACAAGACTCTTTGTCTCTTACACTATGCTGACAACCTAAATGATCAAATCAAGGATATTTACTCTCGACTATAATCCGATTTAAAAACGAGTTTCGGTATCTAGTTCGATGTCGAGTACACAAATAGAAACCAGGATTGTAAGATAGTGAATCATATCTATTGACTACATATTCCACTCACCCTATCTTTTGATCCTATTCTAAGGTGATGGTTCCTATTCACTAGACGTGTCTAGAAGTGATTTGGTTCACTGAAATTTAAAAGATAACAACTTCTAGAAATTAATAGAATCATTGTTTTTATTATTAAGTAACCACGTTCTATTAATATTTGTAAAGAACAACTTTTCATATATATATATATCTATATATATAATATATATATTATATCTTATATATATATTATATATATATATATATATATATATATATATATATATATATATATATGTATATATATATATTTTATTTTATATTATATTTATATTTTTTTTCATATATGGAACTATAGTTTAATGCAAAGCATGCACGTAAACATTTCATAACTTTTTAATGGGCTAAACAGTACATTAACATCTAAATATAACAAAACATAAATTGTCACATGTAATCTCCTTTATTTTTTAAATTGAAATAGTAAAGCTATTCAAGGAGTTAATTTGTTGAAAACCTTAGAAATTGTCATTAGACATGATTTTTTTAATAGCAATTTCTTTTTACTCCTTATGTGATTTAAACTCACAATCTTCAACCTAAGTGTTTCAAGAGGATTGTCTTTGTGATTAAACATTAATGTTTAGTTTAATTCGAATATAGGTTTCGATTAAGTTAATTTCGACTATGAATTCCATATATCATTTGAATTAGGTTTTGCTTTAAGTGGGCATATTGATAAAGTTGTTCTTCCTCCACAACACAGTGCTTTGTGAGCAGGGCCGACTCAATGGTATTGGAGGCCTAAAGCGAAATCAAAATTTGAGGGCTTCTTCTAATTATCATATACAAAACCTCCTCTTTTTGTCCGTTCTTGGGACTAGCAACATCAACAATGTTTACATAAAAATTTAGGGCCTTCTTCTAATTGATTAACTTATTCACATGACAACAAATAAGTAACTAATAGCTTCAAGAATCTAATCAATATTCAGCAACTAATCAAATTCAAACTAAGTTAGCAACTATTCTAATTCAAAACAACATCAAATCAAGTAAACTACACAACAACTACTACAGAGGCTAGATTAACAAAAAGCAACCATTCTAATTTAAACCAAGTAACATATCAATATTCAATACCTATTCTAATTCAAACCAAGTTACCAACTATTCTAATGTAAAACAACATTCAAACAACTAACAAACAACAGATGATGAATCAATATTTAAAACAACAACTTTAGTATATTAGAAGACTAGAAGGTTAGAAAGTGGAAACAATTATACCTAACAAGCAAATGGTGAATCAATAAGCAACATTGAAGCAACAAATGATGAATCGCAGTCTTGTAAAATCCACTTAATTGGTCGACAGTCAATCAAGAAGTAGATTGGAAAATGGTGAATCCTCGATCTAAGTAGATGAAGATGCAGCAGATGATGAATCAAGATTCCATATGCAGATTAATGGTCGAATGGATGATCATTTGAGAACTCAAGAAGAAGATCCATATGAATAGATGATGAATCGCAAAATCAAGATGAATAATGATGAGTCAAGAAGCAGAGAATCAGAGATGATGCCATATAATGGAATCGGGAGAGGAAGTCCATTGACATTTCATTGTTCAAGAATTGGTTTCTCACTTGCCCTAATTATATAGATAGAGAATGTGTCGATAATTCCAATTTCCATTGAGAAAGGCAAGCAACGCAAGTCTGTTCTAGAAGATGTCAAGCAAAGCAGGCCTTTAGGCCAGTGGTATTGACTTGCAGGCCCCTAATCTCGTATCGTCGCCATTATACCCCTTGCCATGATTGTTTCTTCGCCCTTCGTATTTCTTCCGAAAATAATAGCTAAATGTTGAATGGCTTTTGATAAAGGCTGCACATCGATGGTCTCTGTTCTATTTTTTCCCATTCTCCATTTGTATTCGGGCTTTGAGAAAATCTGTTTTTTTATTTTATTTTTTAGTCTCAACAGCCCAAATTTACCCAACGTATAAACTTTTTTTTTTAATTGAAGATCCTAATTTCAGGAGACCCCAAGTCCTAACTTGACCCCACACACTATTAGGCTGGCCCTGTTCGTGAGTATACATACCAAACACATATCATCAAATGGCATATACACTTTCAAGTAAAATTAATATTACATATAAAAAGCTACCTCATCCAATTCAGAACTTTTATGTTGCGTCACATCAAATTAACTGTTTGAACCACTAATATGTAAAGTTGTTGCATATGTCCGTTTTGAAACGGTAAATAGTTATTTCTTACAGTTTAACAGTTTAAGTGACTAAGCCTAGCCAACAGTTGTGAACAAAATAGGTTCCGGTTAAAATGTATACAAGTCAAAAAGCTTGTGTAAAAAATAATTAGTCAAAACATGCCATTTAAAAAGTATCGTTTTACCAACGGAGAAACTCTCGAAAAGCCGTCGGTAGTGTTGACCCTAGGTAATCCAAGAAATGTCAATCTTGTGACTGCTTGTTAGTACTCTCTCAGAAAAGTATTACCCATGGCCATCTAACTGACGGATCTTCATTAACAATTTTTCATTGTTTACGACAATCACCGACATCAACAGTGGTAACCATGACAAATATTTGACTCCAAATCTCTAAATCCTCAACCTAATGACCAAATTAGTAATTTAACATACCAAATAAACGATGTACATGTAATTAATTGTTTATTTTATATGCTTGAAACTTAAAATTGCTTGAGATAAAGAATTTGATAATTCTATAGCATAGATAGCTTGTAGTTTTGCTGCTTCAAATAACTTGTAAATCACTAATGACACAACTTGCAATGTTATTATATATATACTAGAAACCGAGGGATCAATAACTATTTTTTAAGTGTATTTATACGCCATTAATCTCTTTTACTTTTATAATCATAAATTTATATATAAGATCAAATCATATGTAGTAGTGTTATGTTTGCATACCACAATCAATAATTAGAATCCATAAATCTAATATTTTAAAGTAAATAAAGTGGTACATGAGTACACAATAAAGCTTTCACGTATAAATAAAAAATAAAAAAAAAATTGTTACATATGTTGAGTGCACATAACTAGCACACGTAAACTCACGCGTTACGACACGAATGTTAATATTATTTGATACTTAATTAAAAAATTAAACCGTAGAAAAAAATTCACGTAAGAACATTATATACAAATAATATGCTATGATAATTGTATATATTATTGGTTGTCAAGATTTTCTTTTTTATTATTTTGAAGTTGGTGGTGTTATTGCCAACCAGTCCATGTGCAGAAAACCTTAAAGCACATGCATTCAAATGCTCCCCATCATCCCATCATTCATCATCAACAAACCAACATATATTCTTCCATTAAACCCTTCATCACATTCTCTCCATATGATCACCATCAGACCATCAACCATTGCATCATGTTTGTTCATCATGTGTCTCTCATGTTTCATCTTCATGTCCTATAACAACAACAATAATATTATTGGTGGATCATGGTGGTTGTCAATCCACAACATGTGGTGTGTCATTAGGGTTCTCGGGGTCGTGTTGTTTGCAGGCTTGGTGGTGGTTATGGTGAGAACCACCATTGTTACGTGGATCACGGTGGTGGTGATGCTGGCTATTGCAGGGAAGCGCCGCCGTGTGCTGGCGGTGCAAGGGCGGAAGATCACCGGAGATGTGGCGATGCATTTGTTGAAGGTTTTGGTTAGAGAAAGAAGTGTTGTTGCTGTTGCTTGTGCTACAGTTTTTAGTTCGGTTGCTGTAGTTTGGGTTGCTTAAAAGTTAAACCACAAGTTTATCAAAGTGACATATATACTTTTGATCATAAATATACTCAAAATCATATATCTTTTTATGTTTTTTTCTTGTTGGAGAGAGAATTTGTGTAATGGTAAATATGTTTGTTAAAACTGATAAAGGTCATTTGCCGTTATTCCAGATGTTGTATATCAGCATTACATTAGTAGTTTTTTATTTCCCCATTCTTCTCATTTCAATGGTAGTCGTTTTCTATTTTCTTCACATAACCATATGTACAACTAGTAATGCATAAAATAACGTATGGGATGACTCTCATTTTCCTCATGAATTGTTGCACTTTCACCATACTAAAATTTACATGATCAGTAACTATAGCCCTACAAACTAAACTTGATAAGATAACTTCTCATAATCATTATGAAGTGATTATTGTTTACTAATCGATCATTTAATCGTAATCATTTCATTGCTAGCAGAGAGATTAATTGTTATAAGGGTTAGAAGTGATAATGTTAAGGAATGTGGTTAGCAAAACTTTTGAGTAAACTTTTAGTTTTTAAAAAGTTTAGAAGTGACCATTGTATATATCCTTGGCTTGAAATAGTACGTTGACTAGTCAACGTAGAAATGGGCCACTTGCATTGTGTCTTTTTGGGCCCACATTGTATTGTCTTTCACGCGACGTTGGGCCCGCAATTCACAAAAGTTTCAAGGTCCCCAAACCAAAGCGTGCTGTTTTGTTTTGCCTATACGTGACTATGTGTGTTGCTTTTCATGCTACGTGGCAATTTTCATTGGGTCATGTTGACCAAACTTAAGTCAAAGATAATATACTCTTTTGACATTTAATTAAGTTTGTATTGTGTTTGTGTATGAAGTTAAGTGATATTATTTATATAATCTAGTTTTTAATATATAAGAAAACTAGCTTTAGTTACCCATGTATTACACGAAAGTGTGAAGAGTTAATTATTAAATAATATAAAATTAAAAATAAAATCAAGTGTATTATATATTAAATAAGACATAACAACTTTTGATTATAAGGTCACAAATGAATAAAAACATCCTTGTAAACTATCATTTGTAGTAACATTAGTAGGTTTACAATCATTATCTAAAGCTAAAAGACTCAATCCATCTTTACTCTTAACTTGTGACAAGATGGCATAAAGTTGATCATTCGTAAAAATAGGCTCTTTCAAGTATAAACCGACACTTGACACAGATTGACCTTAACTTTTGTTTAATGTCATAGCGAAATATACAGTAAAAAAAACTGTCTTATTTTAGACTTAAAATGAATACTTTTGATGGGTCAAATCGTAAGCTAGATATTGAGTGGGTGCGAGGATATTAGTATGAAGAAATTAGGATTTGAATAATATACACTGAAAAATTATGTGCAATAATTAGATCAATTTCTAATTATTTTGAACCTGTAATCAAATATAGAGATATAGTATTGAATAGGGTTGGATCGGGTTATAAATGTTCATAATATCTCTGATTAGTTGTTGATTATTATTTATTTAATACTAACTTTATTAAACCTGTGTATTATATGGATGGAAAAAATAAAATATTAAATATAATAAAACTTATGAAGTATAAAATGATAATCTAAAATAAGATATGATTAAAATTACATATGAGTAATAACTATAAGTAATAAAATAATGATATCAATTTTTAAACTTTCTTTCCTAATTAAAAAGTTAAACTTTTTTTCAAAACAACCATATTAAAAAAGTTATTTTTAAATTTTTTTATTATAACTCCTAATTTTAGTTATTTTTAGTTTATAAAAACTTTACTTTTTAAAAATACCAACTTTAAAATATTTTATATTTTAAAAAAAGTTAGATGTTTTAGAAAAAAATTTAATTGTATAAAAAACTGTTTTCTAAAAATAACATTAATAGAAAGACATATTTCTTAATTTATTAAAAAATTTAATCTAAAAAAATTAAAATTATTTAATATTTCTTAATTTAGGTAATTATTTAAGAGAAGTGAGAGGCGGGAAAGTTAAAATTAGGGAGCCTAGAAATATACCAAATGTCCTCTTAAATTACTCTTTTAATATTATATATAGATGGATATGCTATAGTTAGGTTTTGAAGTCAAAAAAAACTTTATTTATCAAATAAACTTCTTATTCTTAATAGATATGTGTAACATTCTAACAACATTCTAACGTATAAAAACATGTGAACGAGTGTTAAGGTGTTAGTACATTAAGGGAAAACAAAAGCCGATGCCAAAGAACATATATAGGTCATCAACGATTAAGTAGTCTCAATAATATAAATTCAAAATAAAGTTGTCATACACTCAAGTTGTAAGTGAATTTAAGTTTAATTATTAGTGATATTTGCTTGTTAAATAAGTTAATTTTTATAGATATTCAGCTTCTCTCGTCTTCTAAATCTATTTAATGAAGTAGTGTTAAATATATGGATAGTGACAAAGAGGAATGTTACATTAAGTGGTTTGCACACGAAGATAGAGACAATCAATTCAATAGCTTGATATGTAACAGGGAACTTATCTAATTTTTCCTATGACGGAGTTATCTTTCAGTTTCTACAGCTTTTATGTTGATTTTTTTCATGTCTTTTTGAATTAAACTTTCTATTTTAAATGTAGAAGGATTATGTAATAGTTTAATTCCAATAGTATGCGGGACAAGAACATGTGTAAAAGTAATTAGTTGACTTATATGCCAAAAGATGATTAAGTAAGTCTCTTAGTGAGATCTACCCAAAGATCCCTTTGCCTATACAAACATTAACAATCTTAAAACCTTTTTCAAAGTTTAATGCCTCCAAAAGACAAGTACGTACTACTTTAAACAAATAGTAACTTTGTCCTAAAAGAAATTTTTTTTAATTATTTGTTACAAATCTGTTTAATATTAATAGTGAACTCATAAAAAAAATTTATTACTATGCCACCATGCCAAACAATTCTTTTACAACAAATTATTCTAGTTACTTTTACTTTATAAGAAATATTTATTTTTATTATTTGTCATGCTTCATTAGAACATCGCAATAAAGAGGAGCATGAGCACCCCGTCCCCTCTCTTCCCTCTATCTCCCTCCAATAGTTCATAGCCAAAACTTTTGCTTCTCTCCCTCTTCGGGTCTGTAGCCTTCACTCGCACAAGTCCATGGGGTAAAAATTCCTGCATTGCGATAGCTCTAATTAAGAGACATTAAAGTTGGATCTTTATTCTGACATAATTACAAAACAAAACAATATGTTAAAACTATCTTTTGAAAAGCAGAAAACTGTTTGGTTTTTATAGTTACATATAAACCATCACTCTAAATTTTATTGATTCCAAGGTTATAGGTTTTTCAAGAAAAAAGATGTTACTTAAATTTAAAAACAATAAAAATAAAATAATAATAATAAAACATTCACATCCACAAGATACCCTTAAAGGAAAGAGTCACAGCTTTAGGGCACAATGCCTTTGCCTCAGTGAGTGTGTATGTGTTTTTATGTGTTTTCTTTTTTTCTCCTTTTTCACTTTCACTACCACCCTTAGAAACGTGCATAGAAAGCTCACTTTTGCACTTGCATGCGGGAATATATAATATATATAAACTGTATACACACACATACTGTACATATACACATTTATATGAGTGTGTGTGTGTGTTACATATTTACAGTATATCTCTATAGAATACTACTATATATACACACATATAACATAAGCCTATACAATCCAAATGCGTGTGTGTGAAGATCATAAGAAGTGGTTAACCAAAGGTATGAAACGTTACATTCGTGGCATGACAGATCAACGCTATGATCGTTGCAACGAACCTTGGAGAGCACATGTGTACGTGATAGTATGAAAACGGGTATGTTTTAACATGCATCCGCAAGATGGGGAATCAAGCGCTACTGGTCCGATTACCATTATTATTACTACTACTACTATTATATATAACTAATTCTTTTTTATCTATGGTTTGATTAATATTTAAGGAGTTTGTGTTGTAATTTGCTTGTATTAGGTTTTTTCTGTTAATTCATGTAATATTTTCGTGTAAGCTAAATAAAAACATTTGATCTTATGTGTTTCTTTTATTTTTGTTTGAGTTCGTTTCATTTTCAAGCTATAAGCGTGTAAGATGACTTGTTAAAAACCAATAGTGAACAAGTGTTTATGTAATCCGTTGCTGAATAATCCGCTAACTAACCCCCCTCCAAGCCAAAAATCACTAGAATTTGGAACCTTTGAAGTACCATGAGTTAGAAGATAATGTGATTCTTTTAAAAAGACGAGAAAACAATATCTATAACCTCTAGTAAAACAAGGTTTTTTTTGCCACTTGTCATTCTCTTATCTTATTTTTTTGTCACTTATCATTCTTCTAGACATGTACATATCAATTTTTCCTTCAAATGGGTATTATAGTAATTTAAATATCAAATAAATTTTTCTCTCTTATTAAAAATGAATTATATTAATTGTTATATTTCTCTTTCTTATTAAAATCAAACTATCTTTTTTAAAAATAGATTTTATTAGAAAATTGGAAATCATATCTTTTAATTAAAATCTAAATAATAAAAAACTAAAATTTTATATAATATGAAATTTTCTAACACACTAAACTTTTTTAAACAAAATATTTTAAATCATTTTGTTTTTAAAAAAAGTTATAAACAGGTGAATATTTTTAAAAAGCTGTCTTATTGAAACAACAAGAATCATTACCAACTAGTATTTTTTTAAAAACAAGACTTTTATAAAAAAATATTTAAAAAAAACTTAAAACGAATGTTTAAATATGAAACTTTTTAGATAAGAGAGTTAAAATTAGTATAATTATTTTATTTCTTGAACTACTACGTATATATTACTATAATTATATTTTATATTAAAATATTATACTGTAACCATTCATGTTTATTATTAAGTATAATCTGTTTAATTAATAGTTTTTAACCTATTCATCTATCTATAAAAAACTAAAGTAATCGTGACACAATTGTAAGACTCATTATTCGTATTTTATCATTTCTCTATGTTGTTAATAATAATACTGAATACTAATAATATTACTCGTACCATATTCAAATTAAAAATGTATAATTTAATAAACTAAAAACCTGTTTTTTATTAAAAACACACTTTTTAAAAACATAAATTTTATAAAATACAGAATACAACAAACTTTTTTTTATCATTTTTCTTAAAACAAAATATTTAAAAATCACAATTTTTTTAAAACGAAAGTTTAAAAAAATACATAATTTTTTATTTACTTTAAATAGTTATTTGTACGTAATTATAAACGTATTTTATCTTCAATCACGATCTTATAATGAATACTTTTTTAGTACTAATTATTTAATATTTTATTTATTTAATCCGTGTAATACACGGGATTAACCTAGTTTAGACTATATGTTAAACTTTAATGAGACTTTCTAGGAGGAAAAGGTTAGTTTTTTAAGAAAAACATGAGGGTGGGTTAGGTTCGTAGAACTTGTTCAAAGAAATTTGTATTTGTTAAAGGAATTGAAATCAGGAATTGGATTTGAAATTAAATTTGTCAAAAGGTTTGGAATTTAAGGAAATCGGAATATATTAAAGGAATACGAATTTGTAATGCATTTGATGAAAATAAATCATAAAGGAATAGCTCGCACCACCACTGGCTGCATAGGCTATGCCAACAGCCAACAGCCAACAGGGGTTGCGATCATGTTGGTGGCAGCAGTGGCAGGGTTTTTTGTGGTGGTATCGTAGTGGCAAGGTGGTCATTCGTGGCAATGAGAGTGATTGTGTGAGACGACCATGAGTGATCTGATGAATTCCTTTATAATTTGTAAGAATCATTAAAATCCATTACCTAAAAGAATTTCGAGAGAATTAATTTCAAATCCACTTCCAATTCATTTTTCAACTAAACACATTGAAAATTAATCACAATAAGAATGAAATTCAATTCCAATGTCTACAAATTCCTTCAAAGTTCACTACCAAACTCAGCTATTCTAACAATAAATTAAATCTGTAACCTGTTATCCTTAACAAATTATCAAACTGTACTCTTATATACAAGTATTCACTTCACCTCTCCAAAACTCCAAAGAAATAAACGACTTGAAATGTTGTTGAATGTCATGAACTCACATTGTCATTTCTCAAAATTACAGCAATGCCATGTTTAGTGTTGTATAATCGTCCCCGATTTGAACTTGTGCTTGAATATATTTCCAAGGTTACGGTTTTCTGCTGCTGGTTGTTTCTCTTCATCGTTCACAACGTGATTGTCTTCGGCTTTTCTGGGAACAACTCAAAATCATTTAGGAATAATTTAAGAATGGGTCAATTTGAGTAGTGTTTTGTTTCAAACAGGTCAAATGGGCTTTAGAAAATGAATAGCTAAAAGAGGGACATACCAAACGGGTCTAACAAGTTAAAACTTAAAGCTCATATGAAGTCTATTTATAACACACAACATCCTAATTGTGTTATCCGAAGATTTAGAATATTAATCTATTACTATTATAACAATATTGTTTTGTATTCTCAAAAAATGGAAAAAAACTACCTAACCCACACAGATCCGCACCAAGGTAAATTTTGTGAGCCTGAACCTGACCCGTTATTAACCATGACCCAACCACCCAACCAGTCCATCTCGACATTTGAGTCTGTGAAGGTTGAAAAGACAGGAAAACTTACGGGTCAAAAGAATGGTCAAAATCTCCATAGTTCATATCTAAGATACAAGCTTTCAAGATCTCGACTTTATAAGTGCTAACAACTTCTTTTCGAGTTTCTGGAGGAAGTTTCATCAAAATGTCATGCATTATCAATCCATGCTGTTTCTTAAGTTCATCCAACTCTTTCTTTTGCTCCACCATTAAATGCTCAAGTTTCTCCACAATAATATCCACATCATCAACATGCTCTAAGATTTCTTCCATTTTTTCACTTGGGTCGCCATTGCTCGAACCCTGGTCCTCACCATCAGAAAGTATGGGCTCGGGAGGGCCACCATTTTTGGGTGCATCATTCCAATATTTTCGACCTGAAGGCAATCGTTCAAGAGATAAAGATCCAGGAGAGTAATCAGATTTGTCTGTTGATGGAGATGGAGATTCGGATTGAGGATCAGAGGTGGAGTCAGAGTCAACTTCATGATCTGTTGATGACCAATTAGGAAAACACGACTGAATTTCTGATTCAATCATTTCAGCGATTGCAGATATATCTTGATCTGTTAAATCCAGCTCTTGGACCATTTCTTTAGCAACTGCAGTGGGTGTATCAAGTTTGATATCAAATGGGAATTGAATACTTCGAGCACGACCTGGATGACAAAACAAATTAGAAATAGTAAAATGAGCGTGATGTGGCCAAACGGTTCGGGTTGACCCGTTATAACTTGTAAACACTTTGTCTAATTATTAAATGTTTACAACTAGTTAATGTATTCAATGCTTTACAAAAAACTCTTTTTTGATACTGATATCTGATTTGTTCAAATAATTAGATTTAGGAGGTTAAAAACATTCGAATAACACTTTTGGGTGACTTTCAACCTGCTTGTTGCTTGACCCAATTTGACCTGCTGGAGTTAAAAGACAGTCCAAATAGATCCATATTCAAGTAAACATGTTGAAATTGATGTCTGTAAGTTCAAAACTAAAAGATGTAAGCTGATAACCTGTTGTATCTTCCATACGTAATTTTAAGAATACTGTGTTCGGATCTCCCATTTGACCCTTGACAGTGAAATCCCGAGCAGTATCAATATTCTCAATGTCATCATCTGCAAAATTCATAAAGAAATTCATAGAAAATAGAATAAAATACTATAAAAATCTTAGAGCTGTCTTGCAGATATTACCATAATGGAGATTGAGTTTTGATTGTAAAGTAATGTTTTCGTCATCGTCATTTTCGTCAAGAAGAGGGTCCATCAATAAATCCTTAGCACTTAATCTATCCGAGACATTGACAATACATTTTTCAATAAATGATTTAATTTCTGGATCGTTTACTTTTGCTAATGAAGCTGGTTTGACACCCTAACAAAATAGAAAAAGGGAAATGAGATGAAGGTTGAGGATCTCAGAAAGAACACTGGTAATTACTAATTTATAGGACAAGGAAAACATATATATAAGTAGAATGATTAGCAATTCTAGATTTCTCAGGCTCTGCAAAGTTGAAATAGCTCAAAATTGATGAAACAAAGCATGTGACAAACAGGATGAATGGAATAAACAGGTGGCATAAATCACTTACTGAAGTCACTTTCTTATATATTTGAGCTGCATTTGCACATTCCATATATGGATACTCAAATGTCACCAATTCAAGTAGGCACATCCCAAAGGCATATATATCTACAAGTTCATTATAATTCTCTTCATAAAGCTCTGGTGCCACGAACTCTGGGGTTCCTAGATATAGAAAACAACCATGGATCACTAGTAGAGGTGGTAGGTCACGGCAGGTCGGATGGCAAGTCTGACCACATTGGGTCAAAATGATAATGAACAAATCTTTGAATAATAACAATATTGGAAGTTGTATGTAGTGAAATGAGACTACGAGTGAATTTCATCCCGTTTGACCTATTCTACCCATTCCCATTCTTGCTAGTTTCTTTAATTTAGCTAATTTGACACTTTTGAGATAAAAACACAGCCCAAATGAAATTACATATCAGAATCATAAAAAACATGAATTTAGAAAACTTACACTCACCAATAACACTATGAGCAGACTGAGCTTGGCGAAGAATGGCTGCTAATCCTAGATCACCAATCTTTACCTCACCTTGGTTTCCATTAACAAAAATATTGTCACATTTGAGGTCACGATGAATAATTGGAGGGTCATGACTATGAAGATACAACAGTCCCTCTAAGATTTGTTTAGACCATTTCTTCAATGCCCGAAAATTTACATGCTTATGCTTCAAGCGGTACCTACCAAAATCTCTAACATGGTCTTTAGGTACATGTTCAGAATTTCATCAATGACTTGGGAGGTGTTTGGATTTGTGATATCTGAGCATTTAAAGGTCATTTTCATTCAAGCTGCAACAAAACTGATTATCAAAGGTTGATCTAAATTTACCTAATTAGCTATTCTTTCAACCTAATCTAATAGAAATCAACTTCTATCTCACAAGACCTTTCTCCTTTATTCCAATAACTTTTTTTTGGTCATTTTGTGTATTAATTTCTTAATAGTCAGAATTTGCCAACAACTCAAACAACGGTTATCATATTATTATAACTTCAAACAAATCCAAACAGTATCTCCTATAATCTGTATATTACAACTGGTTAATCAATATCACATGCAAAACACACATTCAAACACCCCCTTTGTAACCAATGGACAGTTAGAAGTAAATTAAACATACTGTCTTAATGTCCCAGATGTGAAAATCTCAGTGATAAAGTTTATGTGCCCGTTCTTTGTATCAACCCAAGAGTTGTAGAATTTGATAATGTTCTTGTGCTTAAGTGTTTTGAGCAAGTGAACTTCAGAGTATAGACGCTCCAACTCCTCAGGGTTGCTCAAGAAATCAGAAAACTTTATTTGATTCCATGCTACTTCAATTCCTTCCAGTTCATCAAAAGCTCTATATCTAAAACATGCAATATGTAATCAAGGACATGACAGTACTATCAATCTATTTTATAGTTCTCCTACCCTGTTCCAACCAACTTTCTAGCAAAAATGCCAAAGAATCACTACAATTTGGATCCAATTCAGTTTAACTGCTACCTTCATTTTTCACATTTGTACACTTTGTCCAAAATTGCCATTTATTGCAAGGTATAAAGTCCTCTTAGGTATCTTTACAATCAAAATGGTTTATGGACAACAACAACTAAGTGTGATTGGTTCAAAACTTGATTACTCTACTAGTATTCCTCAGTTAACCCATAAAAGCTAAATTATGAACTTGAATGTCACAGCTAGTAATTCCCAAACGAAATTAACGTAGACCCAACATTGTTTTACCAGCACTGGTCTATAATATTCAACTCAGTTTGTAATATTACTTGCAAATGTGCAGAAATCATATAAAAATAATGAAGCAGACATGTAAGCAACTTGACATATAATATCAGAAGGATACACCTTTTTGCAGGCCCCCTTCCCTAACACTTCTTTGTACTGCAAATCATACCAATACAGTAATCAGTGACCCGAATAACAACAAATACGAAAACTAAATCAACAAATAAATCGCATAATCATTGAATTTGAAGTTTTGTAAGCTTCTAACCCGTCCATAACGACCGGAGGGATTGATCTCAACGAACTCAGCATCGGAATCATCGGCATCGTGTTCCGACGAGGATTCCGGTTGCATTCCGGTGAGAATCTTCGTTGACACCTTCGTTGACACCCTAACTGTTACGAAGAAGAAAGCAGATGAACTACAAATTGATGTGAGTTGAAAGTAGTCACCGTGATCGGATTATTAAGTTAGGGTTTCAAAGATGGTAGAATGCATGCGTGAGTCGTGAAGATGTTATATGAGGGAGGAACAAGTATACTTTTTGCTGGTATTTAACTAAACATTTTTCTATGTTTACATCATAAAATTATAATGATATGACGATTCTATATTTCTATATAATGTTCGATGATTCATGATTAGATTGAGGAGATATATTAAAGTAATTAGAGTATTAATTTTGGTTTTAAAAGGTGCCAAACGGAGTTTGAAATTATTTTTTTTTTATAATATAATATGTTTAGTTAAATCATCATCATGTTTAAGAAGAAAGGATCTTTTCTTAATAGAGATTTTGATGTTGAACGTTTGTTTTACAAGAAATGAAACTAGTATTACAAAACAGATTATTGTTAGGACTCGTCATAGGAAAGGATTCTTCATGTTATCAAATCGGGCATGAGAATCAATATATGTAGGAGAAGATTTAGTGATGTAATGAAGATGAAATGGAGAGAAAGAATATACCTAACCAGAAACCAAAATTGTTATGTCGTGATTTTTATATGCAGTTGACTAATTGTGGTTTATTTTACTTTTTATGTTTGTATGAGGGTTGTGGGCCCTCTCGAAAAGTCATGCAATTTCCATTCTTCCCTCCGGTTAGTGAGGATAACATATTTATTGTTACGGCGACATAAAGCGTAATCTTTTGGTGGTTTCTTTTCTTTAATCGTGTCGTGTTACAGTCATCGGGTTGTGATTGATGATGAATTTAAACTTTTACTATTACAAATTATAGGTACTAAATGTATTCCTATGTATATTTTTACTTAATGTACCTCTCTTATTATATGAACGCATAAATACTCATATCCAAACATATAAAAGTTGTGTATGAGTATAATATGACAAAAACAAACGTATACAAGTTTAGTAAGGTCGTATATGGCTCGTCCCTATATTTGGTTTAATTCTGAGCAAAATTAACAATGACTTGTTATTAAAACTAATAAATATAATATATGTGATATATTATATACAGATATAAACAAAATCATTAAAATCTATGCCGTCATTAAATTATTTTTGTAGAACAACAATTTATAAATGTTTTTTATAATTAGACACAACTATTTATCCTGTCAATAACGCATAACGAGTTGGGAAAAGGAACAAAAAATTATAACAGTGAAACCAAAGTACTTCGAATGAATTTGGATTTATTGATATAAGTTATTTAACGTTTGGAGTTAGATAGTTGACAAGTTGATATATCATAATTTTGACTTTTATCATGTATCAAGTTGTTGTTGACTTTTTATTTTTTAAGAATGTTATTGTGCTTATTCGTCCTACTTGTAGCGCACGTACATGAATGTAATGATTAATGAATTCTTCGGTAGAATGTTTGTTTTTTTTTTAAAAATGATGTGTGTTTCCTTAAGTTACACGCTACATAAAATAATAAAACTTACGGGTTTTATACACTTAAAAATGATGTTTTTTTATGTTACATAGAGCTATAATACATGTAAACTTAATACATTTTAATATTCAACAGGACTAAATCAACGTTTATAACAACTATAGACTTCGAAGGATTATTTAGGTAACTATTTAAAAAACCAAAGACAAATATATGGCCTAATTTGAATAAATAAACAAATATTTTAACCAAATAGCATCCAATAAAGTATCAATTATATCCTTCAACAATACGTTAGATAAACAAATAAATGACCTTTGGTTCGAATCAATGGATACATCTTGTTTCCAAAGTTTCTATAAACTAATGTATTTCATAATTTATTAATTTATTGCATAAAAGTAAAACACGATGTCACGAAGGCCTGCACGCCTATTTTCTCCCTTTTGAGAAGCCTAAAGGGTGTTTTGTTCATACCAGAATTAAATTTATTTTGACTAAGAAAATATTATGAAACTTTCAAAACAATCGATGAAGTAATCAGGCAATTATACTCATTATACTCAACCAACCAATATAACTAATTTTATACCCGTTCGGTGGCCGGAAGGTTTCATATCTTAATGTTATAACTATCTCTTTTTGTATTCTAAATTAAAACACCATTTGTTTCAAACTAATGTGACTTGTTGGTAAAATATATTAGGTTTCAATCATGAAAAGGTAACACGAAGTTGTGATATACAAACTAGAAAAATTTTCATAATAAATCAAACATAGAAAAACACTTAAACAACGTGCTTCCACCAAAAAAAACATGCAAAGATCATTAATATGCTTGAAGAAATTAAATAAATTTATGACATAAAGAACAATTTTTTTGGAGTATCAAAACATACATGCAATAAGTTTAGTACTCTAAGCGTCTAGGCTTCTTTATGTTCCTCCTCGGTCTCGAATGCTATGACTTTTCATAGTGTTCAGCAGTGCAATCAACCACGACCAGTGGAGAAGGTTTGCCCGAATCAAGAACAAATATATCCGAAGCAGTCTTCACAGATACTCCCTCATCGTCATTATAAGTACCTGTCTAAATACATAAGGAGAGTATATAAACGAAAGCCAAAGATCAGTAACTCCATTAAGAAAAAGTTATAGCAAAAGATACCGATAATGTGATGTTGATGATGCAGATGTAAACGAAGAAATGCATGGTCATTGTAATGAATGGATCATTCACTACATGAGCCACCAAAAGCAATACATAAATAGGAAAATTTAAAATATGTCCAGTCATTATACTATGTGGATGCAAAACATGCGTATGTTCATCGTACAGGGCAAAGAAGCTACACATAATATTTAAAAATCTAAACAATATCACTGAGTAAAGATTCATAAATGCAATTTAAAAGTAGATTTGTGCACAAAAAAATAGAATGTAGATGATATTATGAAAAAATCAACGAATAGATAACATCATTAACCATAAAATCACCCCAAACACAAAAAAACTTGATCGAACAAATGGCATATATAGAATTCACAATCAAATCTGTGTGACTCAATTAAGGAACTTTGTGGTCAAACATAATTACTTATAGACACTTGGGTGCCCATTGCTAGTGAATATGGGTTCAAATCATCATATACTGAAAAAAGAGCTGAAGTGAAATCAAATATGGTTAATTCAGATTGATACCTAAAAGAAAAGTTCTAAAAACAAAGGGTTAAAACTGATTATGGTACAGGCCCATGACCCACCACATCCAAGCCCAACTATTAAATGGATTAATTTGGCCCGGTTGGAATATCCACAAGACCACAAGTTTGAAGACTTCACTTGCGTACCCAAGCTTCTAATTCACAGCATGTTAATTGTTTTCAATTAGTGTTTTCTTTTATTTATTTTGAAGTTGTCAAAGTAGTTATTTTAAATTCCACAAGTGTGGGAGACGTGGGATGGTAGTGCATTCTCAGTTTTCTTTCTTTCATTCATATGTACAAAAAAGGGGAAAATGAAAGGCATATTTGATTTTCCTAAAATTGTTCTCTGGTTTTAGAGAATATACATTCCATTGCTATTCTACTTTTTGGCAGGAAGTGGAAGGTGATTTTGGAAGGCTGATTTCGATTCTCGTGGTGTAGCTGTATCGGGAATTCGAGTTAGAATTCTGCCCAACGAAGATTCACGAGTGGTGTAGCTGTAACGCGTGGAGGTTCTTTGCTGTTTGAGTTGATCATTCGGGTATTTGATCCAGATAAGAATTTACATACCATCAAAGGGTACATGTGAATGTTTGAAGATACGCTATTGTTCTCTTTTTTCTACAATCCTCATTCCAGTGATTCACCCTAACACCACCAATTGCTCAAAAAATCTCAAGAACACCGGTAAAGACTTTGAAGAAACCATTATAGCCTGCAATAGTGAAATATGAATTTCTTAAGTTAAGGAGGAGTTAACTTACCAATATGCGAAGATTAATATTGTATCTTTCGACTAAAACCCATTAAAAGCTACCTTTACTGATTCGTGGTGAACTTAATAAGGTCTTCGATGCAATAAGTGCTTCTTG
Source organism: Flaveria sonorensis (assembly GCA_025506505.1). Taxonomy (NCBI): domain Eukaryota; kingdom Viridiplantae; phylum Streptophyta; class Magnoliopsida; order Asterales; family Asteraceae; genus Flaveria; species Flaveria sonorensis. The sequence continues at coordinate 31,811 of JACCIY010001200.1, forward strand.
ATTGTTTTGTGTGGGTTTCCTCATCATTCTGAAACAATATGGTCTTATGTAAAGACTTGGTTTGAGGAATAATAAATTTCTAAAACCCACTAACTAATCACCCTAAAACTAACACTACCATCTAACTTAAGCATAGTTGAAAACTTAACACTAACTAGTTTTATACCCGTCCGATGGCCGGGTACCGTACGTGATATGTCATCATGTACAGACTTGGCATTTAAAAAAAGGACAATCATGAGTAAACAATCAACACACAACAAAAACAACCACATCCAATGTAAATAAAACATACCAACATAATTATGTAGGTATAACGAAAATGATACACAACGATCATGTAAGATAGATACATAACAATATGTCTCGAATGTTTCTTAGAACACTAATGTTGTCTACGTAATAAATTGCTTTGGCTTCTTAATAGTCCGTTTAGGCATTATGTTTCCATGTGCTTGCTTTGTGGCGTGCTCGGCACATGATGTGCTAGAAACTATGGCATCATCACATGTGATGTCTTGTGCCGGTATGACTGAATCTGCATCTTATTCATCATCAGCAATTGTCTAAAAATAATATTACAAACAAATTAGAACATAAATGTACAATGAATTATGATATCAAACACAATATTTAACAAAAAATTATTATTGATGTCTTCTTTCTTATTTTTGTACATGTTCGGTGACCGGGTACTTAAATTTTATAATGTCATCACTATATTGAATTGCATTTAAAAATAAACATTTTGTTTAAGACCAAAGTATAAATTGTTAACATACGTAGTCCCTAAGCGACCGACTACAATAAGACAATCATAAAACAATTATAAGAAGTAATTGTTAAACAACTTAAACTTAACAACATAAATATTCAGGTAAAATTAAAATGTTAATTAACATTCATGTATGGTAGTTAATGAGCAACATGTGGGGGATGTTTCGTGAACCATGGGTGTTATTCACATGTTAAATCATTTATGCATCTGAATAGTCCTCCTAGGCTTTAGATTTTTATGTTGTTGACTTGTGACGTGTTTGACAAAAATGATACTTATTTAAGATAAAATACAACTCATTTAGCTTGCTAGTAAAAACCGACAAACTTCATCAAAAGAAACACAAAACCATGTCAATATAGTGCAAGTGCAATGTCATTTCATCAAAGACGCATGAATGGGAGTACGGGCTTCTTTTTTTTTATGTGGTAATCATACGAGTCCAAAAAATGATAATAATAACGTAATGCATATGCTTGAGCGAAAACATTGTTTATACTATATATGTGCTAATTGCCATTTATATTTTCTAAAGTAAAAGAAATCTATTTTGAACAAAATACAAAAGTGGATGTACCATATCATATCTTTTTATCTCCATTGCAAACGTTGGATACCCAACTACAACTCATTCTAATTGCCTACCCTATCACAAAACAACAAAAGTGTATGTTTACTAATGTTACTAAAGGTGCCTCAACAAAAACTGTAAATAAATCATCCACTGAACACACCACGTTATCATCAAATATAAACATTAACAATAATAACAAAATGTTAATCAAATTAATATTAATAGTAAGAACAATTATACAAACATTGAAAGAAGAGATTGCTCAAGAGCTTTAATTATCAAAATTTGTCCAGCAAATTTGTTGTAGAATTAGATACTTTCATCTCCTTTAGTGTACATAAAACAAAAATGTCTATGACTCTATTATGCATGATGAAACTTAAAACTTAAAACTGATAATATACAATATTAGTTATCTTAGTTATATACCAACTCATAGCATATCTATATAGAGCACTTCACACCTCTTCAAACTTTCCACTCATACTAAGTGAACTGACAGCTAAATATGCATATGCTATCAGCTCTAATGACCAACCAGTAACTTGTAAAAGAAAACATTATGATTTGACAAAGAAGCAAATGGTATATAAGTATTTCATACCTTAATAATAACTAAACCATTTGATTATTTATACAAAATTTTAAAAGTGGACAAAAAAATGTTTGTATGTCAATCTAACTCGTTTTGACCGGCTAACCAGCCCATCTTACCGTCTCTTATTAGAATAAACCCAAAAACAAAATAATTAAAAAATATAATATTCAAACTAACAACTCATGCTTCTTCAAAGCTTCCACCTTATGTTCATAACATTAATTTGATATTTTTTGGCATTACTGGCAACTCAACTCGAATAAGTAATGGTGCAGACTTACTATATTATAATTAGATGTGGCCAAGAATTTTGTAACTGAACAACTAACGATTTGCAGTAAAAAAACAATAGAAAGAAATGAAATACTTATCCCCTTCCTTAAGACTCATTAAAAGTAAGTTACAACAAATCAATTCTTAGTCATTGATATATTCAATAACGTGTACTAAGAAAGAAATAAGTAGTCTTACTTTGCCCAGAGTAAGCAAGCTTTTATATATGTATCAGCCATCTTTTCTCCTCATTCCAGTTGTCTCTATTTTAGAACTTTCAGTAGGTCGATTAATTACTACAAGAAAAAGAATGAAAGTGAATTATGCTGGCACGAAACACACATGTGAAACTAATTTGATATAGGAATAAAGCCCACAAAGAAAGCCGAGATAAATAGATTAAAACACCAGATCGGACGACATTACTTCCTCTTCCAAATTCTCCACTCTTGGACTGTTTTCAATCATCTGGTAGATGAATAGACAAACAACCCGTTAGACTATTATTAAGAATGTCATGTCATAATGGTGCATGATCAGGATACTATTTATAAATCATATAAGATCACCTGTAAACCATATACAGCTAGAATATTATGTTAAATATGATATATTACCAGGGTAAATATAGTATGGCTACGATTGTTGAGTGAGTTGAAGTTTATTTGCCAATGTGTTGCAACCATGGAAAGAATAAACATAAGAAAGCCACATCTCAAATATAGGGCATGTATTCATGCAATGTCAAGTGAAGCATACTGTCACATAAAAAGCGTTTAAAGAAAAAAAAAAACACAGCCCCAAATATAGGTCATGTATTTCATGTTTTGGTTGTTGTAAGGTAATATATTTTCAAAAAGATTAAACAAAGAAAGATAAGTAGAAACCATCATACTTTCCCCAAATGCTATTAATGAGAACATGAGCACGTGATAGAACAACTTCGTCCTTGCTTCCCTCGACATAAGTCCAACAAAAGATTTATAAACCTCAAACACTAGATGAGTGATTAAAATACTTTTGCGATACAAAAATATATATATGGAGGAAAATAATCCTAAAGCAACAAATTTTTGACATTATAAACCTGGCTATCTTCTCGAATTCAAGTTCTACCCTGTTGGATTCCTTCTTAATCCCAGTAAAAGGTTTGTTGTGGTGATTAATTGTATATGCAACTGCACCAACAATAAAGGAACGTCTAATTTTCCTTCGGTAAAACTTCATGATATCTATATAAAAAAAATTATTAGTTTTTGTCAATCTGTCAGCTCTATACCAAGACCAATTAGATCCTCATAGTAGAATCCTAAAACAAAATGAAGAATATCACAAATTCCAACTTTAAGACCAAATTGAGAAATCATACACATAAATTAGCAGAAATGATTATGTCTACGAGAATCAGAGAGGAATAATAAGACAAGGAGGAATGAACAACGAAACTCTATTCGAAAGTACCTTGGACGACGATTTAACGTCGTATGTGAAGATCTGCAAACTGGAACACGACAGAGTCGGAGTGGTGGCATTCGGTGACGGACATTTGAACCTCGGGGCGGCGGTTGAGATCAGGGAGACGGTGAGTGCGTGGATTCATCATCGTCAGTGGTTTTAGAAGGTAAATAACCCTTCATCTTCCTCTGTCGATTCACATAAACAAACGAAAATAAAGCAACCTAGGTTGTATATGGTGGTTATTAGTGACGTGCGGAGGAAAAAAGGAGCCTGCTTTGTTTCAGGAACAAAACCTTTAGCACAGAAGTGTGCTTTAGCCAAGTTTATACAGTTGCAGAGTGCAAAACCACCCCCACGTTCTTTCCGGGCTGTGCAGCAACTGCACTCCTCCTAACCGCAACATATAACGGCCTAAGATAACAGCTGGAAACCACCTTGTAACCGTCAAAACCGTCGAGTTTAAATGTACAAGATTTAATTTCAGCATGATCCAACGGATGAGGTGAATTCTACCAGCTGTTACACTCACCGCTGGTAATATAATATATAACTAGAGAGCAACTGAAGTTAGAAATTGTTTTGATTTGAGAGCAACTAAAGTTAGAAGACAACTGCTTCAACATTCAGATTGAAAATACGAACCCGATGATCAAGAACTTCATGAATATTCATATCCTGCCAAAAATGATCCATTATCAAATATATATAAATGAAAAACATACACACTAAAGAAAACAGAGGTCTAAAAAATCAAATGGAAACTAACCTGCAACTTAAGTGAAAAAGTAGTGGAAATTTATCCACCAACCAACTGTCTTCGTAGAAGTTGTTCCATTTCAATGAACCGCAAAAGTTAAACTATTGATTGATTTTGGGAAATAAATGTTTGCTTCAGTCAGCCAACAGATTCTTGATCAAATAACTAAGAACTGAAAATCAAACAATTGAAAGTTTATCCTATGAATTTACCTCAAGCTACAGCTTCATATTTGAACAAAGCAATCAAAGTATAAACCTTACATTCCCTTGTGACCAAGGGAAAAAGAAAAGGTAACAATCAAGTTAGTTTAACACACAATTTAAGGAAAAGTAAAAATACAGAGTAAGATTATATATTCAAAACCACAAGTCATTATTAAAAGATTATATCTAGCAATTCTTTGCTTGGTTAAGATTAAACTATTAATGTAATCATAAGCTAACGCATATGCATATGCAACCAAGCTTGTGTCAGATGCAACTAACAATTCTGTTAATGAATAGAAATTTGCATTGCCATTTTATCAAGCTTGTGTCAAATAAAATATTGGTTTCCATCTTACTATTGCTTGGTCGTGGGGATTGGTAGTAGGGGTGTTCAAAAATATCAGAATCCGAGAATCCGACTCCGAAATATCCAAATTTTCGGATATCCGAAATTCGGATATCCGAAAATTCGGATTCGGACTCGGATAGTGATTTTCAAAAGTTTCGGATGTTAATTCACTAGTTAAGTTAGGAGTCGACCAACTTCACTAGTTAAGTTAACACCGGTTTGTAAATTTTCAAAATAAGATGCTAATTCATTTTTAGTTTTTTTTTTTTAATATTTTTAAGCAATCTCTTCTAAGTGTAGCACGACTTACATGTGTGTATCGCGGTTGGAGAGTTCGTTGAATTAGCCCAGTCAAACGTTCATTGTCAAAATGTTTGAATGACAAGTTTTTTTGAATTACAAATACGCAATTTGCTCACGAACCGCATCAACGTCATAAGCCCAAACATTTCCTTCGCTTGACATCGAAGTTTGACCTCGACACGGTTCACCTGTCAAAGCCTTACAATATTTATTCGCAATGTGGTTTTTCAAAGTTGTATTTGTATCTTTTTTGAAAAACTTATGACAAAATTTGCAACGAACTTTGTTTGGACAGCTAGCCATTTTACATAAATGGTAATTGCATCATATTTTGCGGTCCCTATTCGTAGAAAGGATTGCTATCACCATGTTGCTTGAAAACGCATCACAACCAACGGATGATTGAGCGCTTGATGAAGCCATTTTGAAATGAACGAGAGTATTGAGAGTTTTTTTTTTTGAATTGAACGAGAGTATTAAGCGTTTTTTAAATAGAGGGCGTTTTTTAGAATAGAGAGCGTTTTAAGTTGTTGTGATTTAATTAAAACATCCAATGCATATTTATACTAACTTAATGGAGGTAAAATGGTAAAAAAAACAAAAAAAGTCAAAACCGTCAAAAAACGGCTATATAGCCGTTACATAACGGCTATTTTTTGAAATCCGGTTTGAAAACCAGTTTGGTGAACCGGTTTGGGACCGGTTTGAGAACGGTATCAACTTTTGAACCTTCGAACCGGTGGAGGAACCGGCGGTTCGGACGGGCCGGGACCGGTTTGGGCCGGAAACCGATTCCGGTTATTTTGGCTGAACCGGTTCCCGAACCGGTTTTTTTGGCCATGTCTAGGGGGAGGTGAGAACGTGTTTAATCCGGGATACTTTGAAGTTAACCAACCGGCTAAGATGAAGTAATCATGTCATGGGTTCAAGTCTCACTCAGAGCAAAATGTTCAGAGTTGAGCCATAAGGTTTTATCAGCAATGGGTTTCCTCTTGAGGGGTTGGGGTGCGGTCCCGGTTGGAAAACGGATAGGTGGGCACGATTAATATAACACCTATTCTCCGAAGCAAGGTCGTAAATTTGCCGTTCAAAAAGATTCATTTTTAGGTAATAATTTAATGTTTATCATATCCTACGTGGTATAACGGAATACAAATCCTGTTGGCATGTTGTGTATAACATATAGAACGGTTCAGTACAAGTAGTATTTTATGATAATGGGTAGTTATGGTATATGATGGAAGTAAAGCGAGAAGGAAGAAGGAATTCTATGTTTATGAATGAGTATGGAATATATATGTATGTGTGTATATATATATATATATATATATATATATATATATATATATATATATATATATATATATATATATATATATATATATATATATATATATATATTCTCGTATCATCACCTTTTTGCATCAGGATCATTTGTGATTGCGTGTGACATCCTTGTCCCTTCTTTATTAAGCTCATCTCCATCCACAACATAACTTCATGACGCCAAGATACACATCCTCATCTTGGACTACGAATACATCAATGTCATTGTTAACCTAATTTCAAAAATTTCACATTGTGGCGAGGCGAGGCTAGATTCGGTCGGTGGTTGTCCACATAGTGACCACTTCTTAATTGGCCCGCTAGCAAACCTTAATGATGACGATCCTCTCGGTTGCAAGGAAATTTGGTAAAGGAGGAAGAACTGAAAATCCTTGTTGAATGAAGTTTTATGTTGTAAGAACCCAGGAGGTGAATAGGTTATTTTTACTTTAAGGAATTTTTTAAAAGTTTTTTCTTCTTTATAAAATACATGTTGAGAAGAACATATACATTGAAACATGTAAACAAGTTCAAGTATGGATATACCAACACACATTATAAGTTAGTGGTTCAAGTGTACCTGAAATAACGAGCTTATAATGATAGATTAGTATCCATCAAAAGTTATCTTCACCAAAAACATTTAATTAACCAAAGTAGTGATTAATTTTACATCTTTCCACCTTTTGGGATTATTACTTTTTAACCAACTTTAATAAATATGTTTGGAAAACATAGAATAAGAAGTTAATAAATAGATTTTAAATGGTTAATAAGTAGATTTTGAAAAGTTAATAGTATTTACTTTTGATAATTTATTTTTAAAAATAACTTCTTAAAAAATAAGCAATCCCTAACACCCCTAATAAAGCAATGATAACCTTTACATTTCTCACTAACCTAGAATAAAGCTTAGTGACAGATACAAGATTTTGCACGATAAGATCATTTTTTAAGGTGCTCAGATTTCATCCACTCAACGTTAAAAATTTCACGCCAGTATGACTCTAACTTCCCACTAATATAGCGAAGGTTTTTTTACATTGGGTCATTTTTTCCCGGAGCTCGGGTTTCATTCACACAGCGTTAGAATTCCATGTCAGGATCATGTTATTCGGTTTATACCGATAAAGCCTCAATCAAGAATTGAAGTTACTAAAGTTTTAATCTAGAACTCAGACCAAAAACAAAATTCTAAAAATCACTAAAGTTTTAATCAAGTTTCACAACTAAATTCAATCAAGTTTTAAACTTCAATAAACTAATCAAACTTCAAATCTCATTCATGAATCAAGTTTCACATCTAATTTCACGATTATTAAAATAATGAAGTATAGAAGATCATAACAAAACAGAACAGATTAGCCATTTACAGTAAACACGCACACCTGCACATTGCATTCAAGATGATATTCTTTAAAACTAAACACGTACAGGACTCAACCAGCATAGCACTTAAACTTTGTATTCAATCAGGATGGGAACATGACACGGCAAAAAACATACAATTAGCATCATATCTAATAACGCTTAAAGTGATCTCTAGTGAAAAACGAATGACTTAAAGCTTCTCGTGCTGTTAACCTATCTAAAGGATCATATCTCAAAAGCCCCTGTAAGAGATGAATAAGGTCACCGGCTGAATGGTCCACATGTTGCATGATTAAGTTCTGTGAAATAAAAAGATATATAGTTTTAATCGTTAGGTTATGTTAAAGATATAAAAGCGCAGTACATGGAGATGATCACAAAGGATTTAAACCTGAAGTCGAGGTAGTTTTTGAACAGCTTTAATACTTTCTCTCGAGGTAGCACCCTCGGGCCAGTCCAGCCTACCTTTTCTAACGTATTTATCTGCCTGCCGACTGAGAAGATGGTGACATTAATATACAGCGGTCGAAGTAACTAGATACATGTCACAATATACACATGGCAAGATGGGTGGGTCATATTTATTACAATGCATACTTATAATAGTCCAAAAGTGTAATGGTGGATCCAACCCGCCAGTTTTGCGAAGAAATTACAAAGAAATGATGTCATGGAAAGAAGAAATACTCACTCTGCCTTCCTCAACATGTGCTGAGGTAAAAATCCGAGGACCCTTTCCATCATAGCAAGATGTTCAAGATTCTCATGAGTTTGAAACAAAGCTTCACCCTGTTATATAAGTGTACCAGTCAAAATAAGTCTTAATTGTCAAATAAATTTTATTTGTTGTGTATGCATATCCCTTTTTGTTGTTCAATTACAAATTACTTCCATTGTTAATAGATAAGAAAAGATGAAGCTCAAACTTACAGAACAAAGCTCCACAAGGATACAACCAACACTCCATATATCACAAGGGTAACTCCATCCTAATCCTGTATGAAACAAGGGGTTAGATAACAAATATTTATCTGAGAATAGTAGAATATTATACATGGAAGCTAAGGAGGTATAATGCCTGCGGAGCCCACTAAAATATTCAACTCTTTATATAGATAAATAAACTAAACAAAGTGACTACCTAATATAACTTCTGGTGCACGATAATGACGAGTTGACACTATGTAGTTCTGGTCCGGACGGTCATATGTTGTGCTCCCAAAATCAATTACTTTGATAGCACTGCATTTTGGAATTCTCTTGGAGTATGAACTATCCTTGGGCGACCTAGATGAACCCTAAAATAACATATTGAAATAACAACGGTAGCCATCAGCATCGCCACCAATCACCATATAAACTAAAGGTGGCAATTTTGATCCATTGCCTTATAAACTGATCTGATCCAAGCTGTATTGAATCTCAAAAAGGTAAAATGGGCAAAAAATTAGTTTTATAGAGAAACAACTCATTGGGTCGAATTGTCAAAACTTACCAAAAGTGTGTTTCTTATAACTGTTAACACAAAAACTATCATTTTATAATAAAACAAAATTAACCATCGAAATAAATCTAACTTCTGTAATCATATTTGACACAATAATTATAAGCAAACAAACTTTTTGGACAAAAAAAATGCTTTGGGCCACCGTGAAAGTACCCTGTTCAACCTGGACCACATTGACCAATCATGGATTACCCAACAAGCACCAACCCACCCATTTACCAAACTGTGAATTAATTGTTCTAACCTTGTAATCAGGAACTTTGATATATTCTGGGGACACTAGAAGAATGTTCTCAGGCTTCAAGTCGGTGTGTATTAAGCGCATATCATGCATGACTGCAACGAATTTGATAAACAGTTTATTAATACATTGATTATCAATAGCAAAGGCAGTAAAAAAATGGAAAAACTTCTAATTCACACACAAAGAACACCCAACACATTTTCCTTGTATGGTAACAGAGGCAATAAAGTACAATATGGCAAACAATAGACTACAGAGAGTAATGATGTAAATAAAAATAGCATAAGCGATTACTACACACATGCTACACATTCCAAGAGTTGTCTTCCAATCTCACGAACTAGGTCTATAGGAAATGATCGATAATTGTTTTTGCGTAGAAAATCATATAAACTTGGTCCAAGCTTCTCAAAAACCTGAATGCACCCAAATATCTTAAACCCAAAACATTTGATAACTTGGGGAAATAAATCCACCATATCAATCGTATTATACTTACAATACAGATATGGTTACGATAGTCAAACCAGTTCCTTATTTGTACACAACTGCAAAAATAAATCAATTTAACAGCAAACAAAAACCGCAACACAACCACTTCACTCAAATTAAAAATTGCCACTCACCGATTGCCACCTTTATCGTGTTTACCAAGTTGTTGGAGCACATCAATCTCAATCATGGCTGCCTCACGGTATTTCTTTATACCACGAACGATTTTAATGGCCACCATTTCCTTCCTTTCTTTATCCCAGCATTCCAACACTTGACCAAATGTGCCTAAATAAAAAAGTATATAAAATTATACACATCAACTACCAATATTTAGCTGATTACCTATAACCAGTTACTTGGTAGATGATTCTCACCTTCTCCCATTTTCCCATGAATCTTATCTGTGAGAATAAAAAGCAGGAAAAAGAAAAATAAAAGAAGTCAGTACCATAAAAACATCAAGAGGCTATAGATAAACTTTTCACCAACACTATAAGGACAAAGCACAAACACCTAACCATTTATGTTTCAAATATAGTTCATACTCCATTACCAAAATGTTTTGTTCCCTAATAACAACTCTAGATGGCTGATGGCCAGACACAATTAAGTACAAGGGAGCATGACATGTTAAACTTACTTGTATGCAGAACTTTAAAAGGCTATAATTATAGATGTAATATTCCATATAAAATTTTCAACTAGTACTATAACCAGAAATTAATATAAAAATCTATTTGATGTCGGTGAAGGGTAGTTACAGCGAGAAGTTAAATTATCTCCAAGTGCAAACATATAATGCCCATCTTTATCATCTTCACGCCATGGCGGAGAACCACTGTGAGCCACATGCTTAACAATAGACGAATTATTATGGTCTTGGGGTGCCCGCGAGGGTGCAAAGCTGGTCACATTTCCAACATCTTGTCCATAAAACAATCCTAGCTGAGCCTACACACAGGCATCCATTCATTTTTCTTTTAAACAGACATTATTAACTCACCTTGCCATTATGATTGTGAGTTAATAGTGTACCAAAAATTTCAAAACTTGTCAACACTACAACAACCAAAATCAATCACATGCAAGCTTGTAGTTACATAACAACCGAAATCAAAATAATAACCAGCACCGAATTCTTCTTTAATTCTTTATTTAACAACACAAAAACCAATCCATAAAAATCCAGATTAAAAATCCATTGTCACATATTATATTTCTTAATACAACTTCTCTGATTAGATTAACCGAAAAAGATGATCTAACCAAAAGTTGCTTAAATTAGGGTTTCAGCGCTTAATAATCTCTCACAAGTAAAACTAAAAAGATCTTCCAAAAATTAGAAATTTTGAAATATATACTTTCAAATAAATCATCAAAGGACGAGATATTAAACACTAAAATCCACACAAAACCTCAATCGTCAAAGCGAATTACAACAAAAATTATCACACTTAATTTCTCACCGCGCAAAACATCAAATTCCGACAAAGACGACGAAATACAGACAAAAACATAGCTAATCATCTAATCAAAACTACAGCAAACTTCTATCCAACGATATCAAAACACAAAACCTTGATTTAACCTTACCTGGTCAACGATTCAGATTACGACACGATCTAGCAAAACAATCAAACCAAAAGACCAAAAATTAGATGAATATGAAGAAAACGAAGCGGATCTAATACCTTAGCTGCCGGATGAACAGCATCCCAGCCAATTCGTCGCCGTTTTCTCGGTCCGATGTCGACGTTACTCATCGGAAACTCCGTCACGCGCTCCATCTCCATGATCTGATGCACGTTTTCACAGATCTCCGGTTGAATTTTCCGACGATCGATTGTTTGTTGATGATGGTATGAGGGAATAAACGATTTCTGTGAAGAAGATGCTAATCCCAAATTCTAACGCAAACGAAATATCAACTATTGAATGAGGATATGTGTGTTGATCCTACCGTCCACGTGGTGGTTTTGTAGACGTTGATGTTTGTGATGTGGTGGTATTTGTTGGGAGGGGTTTCACCGTGGTTACTTGGTTGTTAACTATGGTTATATTAGGATGAGGGGTTGGTTGGGAAAATTGTTGAGTTTGTAGTTAGAACGATAAAACTCTACGTAAAGTTAAGGGTTAAGTTTAATTCGTGAAGTGTTATTATAAGATAATTGTAACGTACAATTATAAGGGGTTAAACGTTGTTTGATTTGATGTTTAAATAACTAAAGTTACCTGAGAGTAGATGGATTTTATTATGAATAATTAAAATAATTAACTTTTTACCCTAACTTCAACAACTACAGAATTCGTATGATGTCATGTATTATTTTTCACCCAAAATTTATAAAATTTAGTTAATGTTTTTATAAATTTATTTAGCTATATATCAAAATAAATATTTACATGATCTAGTAAAGTGTTAGAAGCATACACATTTAATGCATGAGACTTATACGTCATCTTAACTCTCAACCTATCCAAACCAGAGGTGGAGAAAAAACGATTTCGAAACCGGAACCGTCTATATGAAGCGGACCCAAATAGCGCTACCTATACTAATTGTTTTAGAACCGATATAAAATCATAGTTCGTAACTAGTTTATATCCTTAGTAGTTACAACGGTTCGAAACCATAATTAAACCAGTTAGTTGAAACTGCAACCGCTAAAGCCAAAATAACGAGTCAACAACCCTAATTGAACCATTTTGACTTGGAACCGATATCCATACGAATCATTTTGGGAAAAAAACCGACTTTGTGCACCATAACCCAAAATAGTTAAAGTTTGAACATTTGATAAACCATTAAAATATTCCATAAATAGCTATTAAAGTAACCATGACAAGGTTTTTTTAGTATCTACTTTAAAAATAAGTGTATCTATTTCGAAAAAGTAGTTAAACATCGTTTAGTTTTGGAGATACCAGCAGAACGAGCGTTTGGTTTTGTAGCTTCCGTTTCAAACGAGTGTTTACTTTTAATGATTTAAATTAAACGAGTAGTTAACTCTTGGGTTTTAACTATTAAACGCTCATATAACATCAAAGCAAAGTGGTATACGTACAACTCATCATGGTATGTGTATAGTCCACACCTAAAATTTTCAATTTATTAAAATAGTTATCTTTTTTTAAAGAGCAAACACAAACACTCTAAACCTATTTCTAAATTTACATCACTTGTTAATTACCATACTTGAACCAGTAATATCTATAAAACAAAGACTATACAACACAGCTGACACCATTAAACAAATTCCCTATGCTAGTATCTTATATAAGAATTAGAGTTCACAAGCACAACAAACAAAGATTTCTATCATATCAGATGACGAACATGCTCGAAACGACTTTCGCTATTCAAAGTTGAATAACTTACTTTCACCACAACGTCGCACGATATTTCCAGACATTCTCGAGCTCATATTGTTTCAGGTACTTCATCGTAAAACGTTTTCAACCGTGTTGACACCATCGGATAATATTTCACAGATCCTTTTGGACTGCAGAAACTTGTCTGCTTGGTAGGCATAAACTTTGTTCCATCCTCACCAATGTAAGTCTCTAGACCACAATCTTTACAAAAAGTTTCAACGTCACATTCCTCCATAAACAAATGTTTAGATATGCCCACAAGCGGATACGGGTTTAACTTATACCCTCCATGATTCAAACACGACAACCCGAATGCACGAATCACACAAATGTACGGTTCAAGAACATAATACTGTAAACAGGATGCTTCAGAATCTATTGTTTCAAGAAACTGCTTATAGTTACCAAAACGAGAGTACCTTAAAAGTCTTCGCGAAAACATCATTTCCTTCGACTTCATGACCATAAAAGGAAGCTTCTGGAACCATATAGACAACGACTCACCTGTTGGTTGATGATCAGAACCGAGATGAAGAAGCACATAAAAGGAATAGAACTCTGGATTTGGCTTTCGGGTTTGGTCATACAAGTGATATAAAGATGACAAAGTTTTTGTAAGCTGCTCCATGTTAAGATGATGCATTGGAGAGACATTTGAAATCAAATCGGAATTCACATTACTTCTTTGAAGCTTGTGATGAGAAATGATATGAAACTTTACAATTCTTTCATATATTACAACAACTTGATCTCCTGTTATTATACCTTGCATACTGAGATCTTGCCTTATGGATCTCGTGCGGTCAAAGATGAAGTCATGAATAACTTCAAAAGGATGACTTTTCGACTCGAAGATGTTTAAAAGGTGATTCAAGGTATCTTCTAGTACCAAAATGGGACGTAAGTCCACATCCCGCACGTCTTTTGTGGAGATTGTTCTGCAGAACTTCTTGACAGCAAGGTTAGTTGATGACTGAGACGGGTTCCCGTTTAATCTTTCAAAATGGCTAAATCTCTTAGTCGTTCGCGTCGTATTCTCTCGTCAACTGGACACATATAAGGGCAAGATCCTGTTAAGTTGGGGAGGCTTTCGGGATCATTATTGTTGTGTTTGTTGTTAACCTCAGAACTGATATGATTTAGTGTTGGTTTTCTAGTAGTTTGATAACTTGAAGTGTTTGAAGGTCTAAAGTTGCTTGATCGGGTTTGCGAAGAAGCCGGAGAAGATGAATAGTTTCCTCTGCCTCTCCCTCTCCCCCTCCTTGGCTGCCATCTCTCCATAAGATAAGATCTCTGAAAGATAAAACTGTGCCAAACATAGATCAGTTAATATTTGTTAACTAAACGTGAATTATTGTGTTTTGGACTTAAGGGTGTCAATTCCTGACATGGGTCGGAACATAAAACAAAAATAATCAGGTTTTGCATTGTAATGTGACATTACCCGCTTAACCCATATAATTAAATGGTTCAAGTTTGGGTTGACCTGTTTGATGTTTAACTTGCTAAATTAAACAGGTCGACCCGTTTAAAACTAGAATTAAAAAAAAAGTATAATTTATATGTTAACAACCAGCCAACCTGTTTATGGCTCATTTGCCCAATTATTAGAACACGTCGACCCGTTATGACCCATTTACCCAAGTAATACAACCTGCTTATGACCCGTTTACAACCTAATTGCGACCTGTCAATCTGTTTCTAACTCGTAAACTCATTAAACTAATTTAAATAAACAGGTCACACCAGTTGTATTCGGGTTACATGATTATATATGAATTCACTAGTTTTTGATATTTTTGTTCGGGTTACAATTGCCACATCTAGTTTTTGTACAACAGATAATCAGATTCTGAGTGTTTGGATAGGGGCAAACTGAGTATGATTATCCCATTGAGACCGAAATGGTCAATTTTGAACAATCAGTTTCACAGTTGCTTCTTCTTACTAATAATCTAACATGATTATCATAATCTATTAGTCTCATCAAGAAACAAATCGATAATTAAAGTGTTTACACGAAGAAAACGATGTACAATTCGAAGTTCAGAACAATTCATAACAGTAACAAGCCACACAATTGAACATGAAGCAATTTTAGCTGATGAAGATGAAAGGTACTTACATCTAGTGGTTTAGAAGTCAGATCTATCGGCAGATTCAGAGCATCATCATCAAGAACATCAAGATCGAATTTTTAAAATCACAAATGTCGAATCCACCTTCTGATTCTTAGATCACCAAATTAGCATAAATTCAGCTTCAAATTTCGCAACTTCAATCTAGATCTCGTGAATCAACAAGTGTTTACTGTATTCAATTCAATAATTGTCGATGAATTTTTCATGAAAAATTATGAATTTGATTCTGAATTAGGGTTTACTTCTTCGTGAATCGCAGTTTTGTTTAACCCCGTGACATGTTGAAGTTATATTTGTGTTTGACTTTTGTCTGGCTCAAATAACATGGGCTAAGTTGTCCACTTAGATATTTTATGGGCCAATGGCCCAATTGTTTTAAGCATAACCGCCAGTCCGCCATTGAAATTAGAGGTGGGCATAAAAACCGGGTTCGGACCCGACCCGGTGGACCCGACCCGGAACCGGGTACGGGTACGACCCGGTATATGCATACCCGGGTTGGACCCGAAAAAAACCGTAGGGTTGGAACCGGGTATGATTTTCTAGAATTTCTTAGAACCCGAACCCGACCCGACCCGACCCGGAACCGGTTGAACCCGGGTTGTACCCGGTTTCGACCGTTTTTTTTTTTTTTAAAAAGTGGCCGTTTTTTAACGGCTATATAGCCGTTGGGATCGATTTGTGACCGTTTTTTTGTCACTTTTAGGCTTATAAGTTAGTATAAATAGGTGTGGGTTGATATGGTTTAGTACCCAAGTCTCAAACGCAAAAACATACGCAAAAAACGCAAAAAATACTCTCGTTTACTCTCGCTTTACACGTTCACTCTCTCGTTTTACACTTTCACTCTCTTCAATCTTGATATGGCTCACTCACAATCTTCCGTTGGTCAAGGTTCGTCCAACGCTCCAACCGTCGTTCGTGTTCTTGCACACAATCGTAACATGGATGTTTGGTGCAATTGGGATATGGTTGAGTTGAGTGACGGGTCTGTAAAGGCTCGTTGCAAGTTTTGTGGAGCTTTGCTTGCTAAAGATTCTAACACGACTTTAAACAAACACATTAGCAAGAAGTTTTGTAAGTCGTTGAAAAGTAATCCGGATTCGCAACAAACACAATTGGGTGGAGACGGTGGAATCTTTAATTACGATGTTAATACGGTTCGAGATCGAATGGCGAAGTTCGTGATTCAAGAAGCTTTGCCTTTTAGTCACTTCGACAATCCTCGGTTGACCAACTTAATTCGAGAGACGCTTCAACCTCGTTACACTCACGTAAGTCGTACTACACTTAGACGTTATTGTTTAAAATTATGGAAACAAGCAAAAAATGATTTAATTGTATTATTTGAAAATTTAAATACCGGTGTAAACTTAACTAGTGACGTTTGGTCGGCTCCACACGGTTTACCCGAATCGTACCTTTGCGTCACCGCTCATTGGGTGGATCCCAATTCATGGCAATTGATGAAACGTACGATTGCATTTGATCTTTTTCCGCATCCACACACCGGAGAATTTTTGTTTTACTTTTTAGATAATGTAATAAGTACTTTTAAATTAGAAAATAAACTTTTTTCAATTGCATTTGATAACGCCTCTAACAACACAACCGCGGTTAAAAATTAAAATTAAAATATCTTCCGATTGCAAACGGTGATTTTTTCCATACTCGTTGTGTTGCACATATTATTAATTTAGTAGTGCAAGACGGACTATCCGGGCAATATGTTAATAACTTTATTACATCTTTTCGATTTATGTTACATGACGTTTTTAAAAAAAGTAGAAGAAGATATCAAGATTATAAACAACTTTGTAAGGATACGCACTCTAGATTTTTAGGTCCTAATTGGGATGTACCTACTCGGTGGAATTCGACTTGTCACATGTTTGAATGTGCTTTAAAACAAAAGGGCACTTTGAAAGCTTTTCATAATAGTCTTTCGGATAATGGTGAAGCCGACCCATTTCCGGATGCGGGTTGGGAGAATCTTCAACGTCTATCCGAGTTTCTTGAGGTTTTTAAAAACTCAACAACAAAATTATCGGGAGTTTATTATTCCACTAGTTATTCGGTGCTTCAAGAACTATATTTTATGTCTTTGAATTTTAAAAATTTTCAAAATAAAAATAATATGTTTAATCAAATGATAGAACCAATGAAAGAAAAGTTTAAAAAATATTTTAAGGACTTACCACCCGTTTTTACGTGTGCCGCCGCTTTAAATCCGTTTCTAAATGTTGCGGGGGTTGAATGTTTGATAGATGAGATAAATGACAATTTGGATATGCATGACGAAAACCCTGATTTTTCAAACGAGGCAAAAGAAAATTTTAATCATAGTTTGAAAACAATTTATAATTTTTATTTAAATAGATATGGGCCTAACGTAAACATAACCATGCCAAGCGGATCAACCTCAAGTGCTAGTACCTCGTTTAAAGACCCTGTTTTGACTATGTTGAATGTTGTTCGGGATGTGACGGCTAAACGTCAAAGAGGTAACACCCCAACAAGTGAGCTCGGTAGATATAGTGGAACGGATTTTATTTCCACTATGACTACCGAAGATTATCGTGCATTCGATATTTTGGCTTGGTGGAAAGGAAAAGAATCTCAATTTCCGATTCTTTCTGCTATGGCCCGTGATTTACTAAGCGTCCAAGCTTCTACGGTAGCTTCGGAATCTGCTTTTTCTCTTAGTGGCAGGGTAATATCATTACGAAGAACAAGACTAACTCCGGAAGCAGTGGAGATGTGCATTTGTTTAAAGGATCACTTAGACGCAACGGATCGTATACAAGACCAAACAAGCCTCGAAGACGAGATTACACTCGAAGCTAAAGTACATGATGAAGAGGTAGAAGACGGAGTATCTTCTGGCATATCCGATGAAGAATTAGCATTTGATCAAGCATCTCGTAGTAGATAAAATTAGACGATATTGTTATTTTAAGTTGTTTTAATATTATATGTCTTTCATGTTCTTTTAAATTTCTTTGTCATTCAAATGTTTTATATAAAAAGTATTTAATATTTGTATATTATAAGTGTAACATTTTCTGCTCAAGATTTGTATATATTTATATATTAAGTTGTTTAAATTTTTGTCATTCAAGTGAACCGGTTAGAAAAAGAAAAATAAAAAGAAAAAAAAGGAAAGAAAATATAAGAAAAAAAAACATACGACCCGGTGTTCGACACACACACAGAAAAGAAAAAAGAAAAAAAAAAAAAAAAAGGCAAAAACCGGTTGAACCCGGGTTTCATACCCGAACCGAACCCGACCCGACCCTACCCGGGTATACCGGGTAGGGTTTGTATCTCGCTGAACCCGACCCGGGTTCGTACCCGGGTTCACCAATACCGGGTACAAAAAACCCGGTTGGGCCCAAACCCGGTTTTGTACCCGGGCCCGGGTCCGGCCCAAACCCGATTTGTGCAACTCTAATTGAAATATACCTCACGTCGCGACTTGAGGTGTATAAACCGGTTCTTATTTTCAAACCAGTCCGGTTTTTAAATCGAAGCGGTTTTTTTTTTAATATGTACAAATTGTTTTTTTTTTAAGAATAGTTTTCATCAAGAATCCTTAAAGCGCTTAAATCGGTTGGACGTTTTGTAAACGGGTTAAAAAACGGTTTTTTATCTCGGTTTAACCGCTTTTTTTTAATCAAAATAGGTTTGGTGTCGGGCTACAAACCGGTATACAAACGCCGGTTTGAGTCGAGCTAGAAACCGGTTTGGCTCAAAACCAGATTTTTCAAACCGGTTCGGTTATTTTTACCGGTATGTTTTTCAAACCAGTTTTTTTGTACACATCTAGTTGCGACGGAAATTATAATCTCGGTTTTAGTTTTTGAATATAGTTTATATGAAATGCATATAGAATTAAGGTAGCGTTCGTTTCAAAGAATGGAATGAAATTTGAATTGGAAATGGAATTGGAAATGGAATTGAATTGGAATTTAAAGAATCCTACTCAAATCCTATAATGTGTTGGTTGGTATAATTATGAATGAAATTAGAATTTAAATTTGTAAAATGGTATAATTACCCTTTAAATACATGTCATCACTAAAAAAAAGGTTTTAAACAGAACTACAAATTTTAAACATATGACATAAACATGTAGTTCAACATCCGACCATAAGTAGTTCAACATATGACCATAAGTAGTTTAACATGCGACCATAAGTAGTTCAACATACGACTAAAAGTTTTAAACATAACTCGACAACAAAAACCTGATCCAAGCCTCCCTTTCCTCTTCACCTAAGCTCCAAAAGGTCATCACCCTAATCTGGTCATCTTTAATCTTTTTAATTGCTTGAAACTTTTTCAATTGAGATAAAGATGTCATTTTTGATAGCTCTTCAGGCATCATTAAAGTTTTCTTTTTTATGTCAAGTTCAAACTTTATATCTTCACTTAGTTCAGCTGAAGTTTCTTAAGGCGGTCGGCAAATAAAACAACTGCATCACTAAAACTCCGAACCAAATGATCTACTTGCCTCGCACGTTTTCTCTTCTTTCCACGTACGCCCGGAGTTTCTTCAAGTTGAAAACTTGAATTTGTACCAACACTATGGCTAATTTCATCAATTCCTCATTTACTTGGTGCTCTTCTTCTGCCGCGTTAACCTCTTCTTCCATATCAACCACGGTTTGGCTTTGTTACCTTGAGCTCGATCTTTACCAAATATAACACACATATCTTCATAGTGAGGAAGCTTTTTTCTTTCCATTTACCTGCATGTCTATTCTTCTGTTCATATGATAAGAAATATATTAAAATTATATTATTATTTAAATTATATAAATTCTAACAAGCATAATCTACAGAATCAACACAGTAGCAATATTTGTTTGCATTTGCTTCTTGTTTTATCATCGAATAATAGTTGAAACATTAGACTACTTCATTTGTAAATATAACGGAAAAAAAACTTTTTATCGTAAAGTCTCGGGGCACCTTATGGATGGAAATTTTTTCCCCAACAAAATTATACCTAACAATGGCTAAACAGGCTTTATGAACTAAAACAAAATTATACATAATCATAATATAATTCAGAATCTAGTGCGTACCTCAAGGTACGATTCCCATACTCCAGTATCAGCAGTGACACTATTCGTTTCTTTATCGTACCCAAATCCGTTAGCTTTTAGCATATCAGAAACAGTGACCAGTCTTTTTTTATTGTTTTGATCCTTGACTCAATATGGGGTTTACCCAAAATGCCCGAGTCCGGAAGTGATTCTTTTAATGACGCTTCCAAATGTTGTAAATATCAGTTCTAAAGCCATTATCAAATTTAAACTTTCCGGTGTTAGTCATCTTTACTAAAGCTTCAACGAGCTTATCATCTTCATTATCAGACCACACTCGATAGTTTCTATTGTTGGTCGACATTCCTGTAAAATTTCAAACCAACAAAAATAACATGACCAACAACTGTGTAACAATTAATATGTCTATAAATCACATAACAATTATTTAATAATATATCCATATAAAAAAACAACATAGCAAACAATAGTTTAATAATCCATGTACTGTAAAAATATTTATGATAAGTTGGTAGCACTTTAAGAATCAAACATGCTTTGAGCTAGATTGTTTCTAAACATTGTCCACTCGTTTGACGTCGCAATTTGAGTTATATTATCTCCGTCTCCGTTTCCCTCTCCATCTCCGTTACCCTCTCCGTCTCTGTCTTCGTTTTCATTTTCATCTTGGTCTTCGTCTTCAAATGGATCTACTAGCATTTCTCTCCTTATAAAATTATGAAGGAGACAACACGCCATTATGATCCTATTTTTTTGGTCAATAGGATAGTATGAATGGTCTCTCAAAAATTCCCCATCTTTCTCAAAATACCAAAACATCTTCGATAACATTTCTTGCAGACGAATGTTTCATGTTAAATAATTCTTTTGGGTAGTGGGTTGGTGTCCATTATGCCAATCATTTAAGTGAGCGAGAAAACCTTCTCTGTTGTGTATCCCGCATCTACCAAATAATAACCTAAAAATACATTGTAGTTAATAAAGACCCAACAACTTAAATTACTAACTTGGTTGTATATGCATGTATGATTATTTATATAAGATTTTACATACCGACCTTGAAACTTTCAATCCATGTGGCCTATCAATAGCATCTCGTAGGACTCTACTATCAGCCGCCGACCCTTCCCAACCGAGTAACACAAATATAAATTGCATATCTGGTGAACACACCCTAACACATTTGTAGCAATCTCTCCTTTCTTGTTATGTATTTAGGCTTCTCTTCATTAGGCACTAAGCACTTTATGTATGTTCCATCTAGAGCTCCTAAAACAATTCTACAACCGAACAACACAAAAGTATTATAATACATTTCTAATTCCTAACCTAATTATACTATAAAAGGTTATGATGATTATATAATACCTTGAACCATTTCCACCTTTGGTCGGTATAATTCTCGAGAATAGGCTCAGGTTTCTTGAGCAAACGCATATGCAATCATCACTGCATTGCAAACTCGAGAGACACACCTACTAATAGTGTCTCCTGAACGATGAAAACGACATCTCATGACCCGATTCTTGACATTATGAGCGATAATATGAAGGAAGATGGCTACTTGTTCATCAATGTCCATATTCCTATTTGGTTTAATCCTCCAAAATTCTTTAGCGTCTCACACAAATTTATGAACACGATCGATCCATCCTAATTTGGGATCGATCCATCCTAATATCGATCTATTTTTGATGAGCGACATCGAATAAGTGGTTTATCCATTATGTATTTGATCATCAACATGTAAACCGAAAGGACAAGCAAAAAAGTGTTGTAACAAGTGGTTCCACCATGTCAAAATCAATGTCCTTTTCTTTTGTTTACGATTGCAAGTTGTTAAACTAAGTCGGGTCATTTTCTAATAATCCACCTGAAATCAATAGCTAATGTCTCAAATTACATGTGATTGGTGTTGATAACAATCGTATAAAGAACAAACAACTTCCCACCAAATCCATATTCCAAAGTAGAACAAATAACAAATATTGACACATGTTATCAAGACCATAACACAATAGAGGGGAGACTAATTAAGAAAAGGAAATAAATAGTGACTTTTGTTTTGATTTCAAGTAATATAATTTTTTAATTATTTTCAAGTAATGAAGTAAATACAAAACAGTTAATTTGCAAAACAATTAAGTGAAGTAAACAAGCAAACAATATTTTATCAGCTTACTTCTTCACAATTACCATCTTTGAACAAACTAATATGATTCATCAAGATTCACTACAACCATTTCAATATGATCAATCACCTACAACCTCTATGAGCTTAAGATCAGATACAGAATACCTGCAGTACTTAGATCAGCGCCGGCGAGCGAGATTCAAATATGTGAGCGAATAGGAACGAAGCTGAGAAGAGGCTCTGCGATTTCAGAAAAAAAGAGTTGTGATTTCAAATCTGCGATTTCAGAAGAAAGACTCCATCACAACTTGCATCAACAATAATTCAAATCAAACAAGCAATTACGTCTCCATCAAC
This sequence comes from Flaveria sonorensis, assembly GCA_025506505.1. NCBI lineage: Eukaryota > Viridiplantae > Streptophyta > Magnoliopsida > Asterales > Asteraceae > Flaveria > Flaveria sonorensis. Next base: position 55,135 of record JACCIY010001200.1, read on the forward strand.
TATTTAAAACTAATTAGTTAGTCTTCAACTAGCCCATAATCAACTATTAACAAATATATTAATATACATATTACATACTACTTGAAGCAATACAAAGAACAACATATGAAATCATGAATACAATATGATAATGTCAGCCTTTCATTTTCCAAATCAACAAAGTAACATCACAAAAACCACAGTTACTAAGCAGCAATCGGAAATTAACATACTAACCGGATATCAATCTTCAATCACCGATGGTAGAAATCGGAAGCGAGATGAGAAGCGATAGCGGAGTGATACATAGCATCGTGAAACGACTCCTTCTCCATCGTCAACATCAGGAGCTTCCTCACCTTCTCGTAGGTGAAATTCGTCGGAGGTTTACGAGATCTGACGGTTTTTTTGATCTGACGGTTTTCTGATCGGAGGAAGGTGCGATTTCAATACCGGAACGAAGCTGAGAAGAGGATCTACGATTCTCATCTTCTAGGGTTCAATCCTCTTTATTTCACAATAAGGTATTTTAGTAAATGCCATGAAATCCTGATATTTTAAAACAATCCCTCCAATTCTGGAAGGATTTCAAATCTCGTAATTTGAAGGATTTAAATTCAATTCCAATCATTCTTTTGGTGAAACGAAACACATAAGGAATGGAATTTGCATTCCAAATCCATCAAAATTCCATTCCATTTCATGAAACGAACACACCATAAGTTTATTTCTGTCCCTTCTCTACCTTGATTCTCGAGGTATACGAAGATATGTAAATATTTATGTATAATGTAACTATTATATCAACAAATTACTATTTTTAATGATTATAAATCGTAGCATTAAAGGAAAATGGGAAGAGGTGCAGCATGACTGGGACTCCAACGCGGTTGAGAAGCTGCGAAAGGAGATGAAGAATGGCGAGACAATGATAAAGCTACTTCTAGCGACTATGGAAGAAGTGTTGAGCCGACAACAATCAGGATCGACATCACGACACAACTGGCATCTTCCGGTCTGACTTAGCTAGATTTCTCTTTGTATTTATTGTATATATATTTTGCGTAAACATACTCAACATCATTTTAATACTTTGAATGTTTGTTTTGCGGTACATTTTTTTATTGTTTATACGTTTTAGAGTTAATTACATAAATGGTCCCTGTGGTTTATGAAAAATAAAAGGTTTGGGTACTAAGCAAAAAAAATAACAAGTTGAGTACTCACATTTAATTTTGTAATAAGTTGAGTATAATACTAACAGACGTTATATTTTCTATTAAATTTAAGGGCATTTTAGTCTTTTTATATTGAAGGACTACTTATGTAAATTAGAGGGACTATTTGTGTAATTTACTTAAAGTAATAATATTTATATATCACTCTTTCTATACACACACACACACAACACACACACACACATACATCTATATATATATATATATATATATATATACACAATATTATATACACACGTATATATACATATATATATTGAATTACACCACCTCCAGCCATCACCGTCGGTCACCGCCCCGACCATCACCACCGGCCATCACCGCCGGTCATCAACGCATCACATATCTTGTACTCTCATCATCATCACCATCGACCTTCATCACCAAAACCCTTCCCTTTCCCATGTAAAACCCTAATCTTCAACAGACCACCCACCAACAGCCGCCACCACCGTTTGCAGCCATTGAACCTTCATCATCATCATCCCCGGCCATCATCACCAAATCCCCGTTTCCTTTTCAATGTTAACCCTTATCTCCAACCAATCACCCACACCCACCCACCAGATCTGTCAATCGAGCCACCACAACCTGGAAATAACCAACCATCGCCGCTTGAAACAACCCATTCTCTAACATGCCTCTATAATTTACAAAAACAAACACCAAGAACCCTAATTTACAAAACCTAATTTCAATATTGAATTCCCATCCATACTTTAAGTCTCTAATGTAGGACCAAGTGGTGGGTGGCGATGGTGGGTTAATCGTCTATATTTTGAAAGAGATGCATGGTGGTGGTCGGCGGCAGCGATGCCGGTAAGTAACGACGATGGT
>JACCIY010000218.1:0-64670 GCA_025506505.1 Flaveria sonorensis
AAAGAGCTTCTTAAAAATCTACGAGGTTAATATCGTCTTTTCTGGTTTTCACATTGGGGAATCTTTCAGATTTGCACTTCTACCGTTCTACGAAAGAAAACCAAGAAATGGATAAAAATGCACCAAAAGTCTTAAACAAATCCGGGCCGGATCTAATGTACGCCGAGAGTGATCAGTATCAGAAAAATAAGCAGTCTCATGACCTAAGCCTAACCGTATCTGGTCCAACAACGTCCGCTAAAATGCGCAGGGGAACACAGACTGTACACGTCAGCATATTGCTAAACGCGCCACCAGTCCTCGGCAGATCGAGACCGCACGGAGCACATACTCCAACCACTTCGTAAACAAACTGTGCCTCGTGACACTTTAACATCAAAATCGACGACAGCGACGGACGACGTTTGACGAAGACCTTAATCGCACAACCGTCGCTAGTCAACGGTGTAGGCTCATTTGACCAAAACAATATACGAACCGAAACCATTATAAGTAGAGATAAAGTCATTGCATACGAAACAAAATATGAGTTTATAAACAAAATAGACTCAGTCGTTTAAATTGAGTTTCTTAGATTAGTTTTTAACATTTTTTCAGAGCAATACTCAAAACGGTGGTATGGAAAAAAAAAGAGTATGAACAAGGAGAACGTTGACTCTTTAGAAGAGTCGAATGTTACAAACTGATATCATTGTAAGATATAAGATGTTACATGTCGGTCGTAAGGTAACAATATAAGGTTTACAGACTAAATAGAGTTCATCACTTGAGCCTTATAGGTGGTTGAGTTCTCATGTTTTTCCGTAACAAACAATTTCTGTAAATTATGAGTATCAGTTATGTGATTTTGTTCCATCTTATTGTTAGATTTCCTGACAAACTAACTACTAGAAAGCATTTGAATCTTCAAATTTGTGTGACCTTAACAAATTACTGTAAACCGATGATCCTAAATCCGATTTCAACTACAATCAACTGCGAGATCGGAGATGCGAGAGCTACATACCTTACGATACGTAGTTCCATCCGGTTCGACGGTCCAACCAGCCTCATCAGCGAGTGCTTTGAGCACTTCATTGTTATCACAATGCTTCGGCAGCTTGTAGTTACCGTACATCCTCAAACCGGTGAATATCTTCGCAGCGATCGCTCTCCTCCTCCTCTCTCTCCGCTTGTTGTTCTCCCGCTCCTTCCACGTCGGCATCCTCGTTCCTGACGTCATCCTTCTCGCTCTGAACACACGCAACGATAGAGATAAGAGATAGTGTTTGAGTGATAATAATGCATATATCGATCAATAGTTCAATGTACAGCAACGATAAAGTATAATCGCAGGAGGATTTAGAAATGAGAAACTGAAATACTTAATCGCTTTTGTTTTGTAGCGTTATTATCATAATGCGGTTCGATTTCAGCAAAACGAACTCGATAAAGTGAAATTGCAATCAATTAACGAGTTGATGAACGAAAACTGAAGTGACGGAGGAATTACTTGAGATTAATGCGACGGAGGAAAGCGCCGGAGAAGAAGCTGATCTCCGGCAAGGTTTAATCGGAAATTGAGAGAGAAACTGCAGAAATTATAGGTGAAATTTATGAATAATGCATATATCGATCAATACAGCAACGATAAAGTATACACCGCAGGGAGATTGTGAAATGAGAAAATGAATAGCTGTTTTTGTAGCTTTATGATCATAAATGCGGTTCGATTTCAACAAAAGGAACTCGATAAAGTGAAATTGCAATCAATTAATGAGTTGATGAACGGAAATTGAAATGGAGGGGAATTACTTGAGGATTAGTGCGGCGGAGGAAACCGCCGGAGAAGAAGGTGAGCTCCGGCGAAGTGGCTGAGCTCCGGCGAGGTTTGATGGTGATTTGAGAGAGAAAGTGGAGAAATTATAGGTGAAATGTGTGTGCGTGTGTAAAGAGGAGGTTGGACCGTGACATGTAAGCTGTGAAATGTTGCTGTTTATTTACGCTCCTGCCACTGGCTTCTTGTAAAAGAGCCATTGTTGGATAAAAGTGCTTTGGATGCTACTTCATATGACCCACCACATAAAGTTCTATAAAAACATATATATACACATAATTCTATATTTATAAACATGCATACACAAGTGTATAAAGTATACGTATACACATGTATTTGTATGTATGTTTTAACTGCGACGAGCATAGAAACCTTAAACACAAGTAACTAAAATCATTTGGGTAGTGACTTGTTATATTTTTTTGTTTCTTCTTGTTGAAAACTTTACTTTGTCGTTAGTTTTAGACAATTTAATATCTTCGTTTTAAAAATATTTAGGATGTACTTATCTATCATCTTGATAATCTCTCATGAAACCTTACAGTGGCCTCACTAAAAAACAAACCCTCACTCCCTCTTAGTAGCATGTAGAACCCTCGTAGACTTCAATTCCCCTCTCTCTCCCCTATCATATGTTCTCTCTTTCACATACGGTCCACATGTACGTTCTTTCGCCTAGGAAACATGCGAAGCTTTTTCGCCTCTCTCCTCTACAAGCACTTCCATCTCGGCTCACAAATGTTGTTTGCCTTTTCGTTACGGATGATCTTTGCCCATCAAGCCATATGCCTTTAATTTGGCACAGGCTAACCTTATGTTGTTGTCAGATTCGTCGCCATCTTCATCAACGTTTATTCTGATATTGATCTAACCTTTATTTCGTAGTCACAATTCACATACCACTCAATTTATATATATTGATTCGCATTTCAACTGATATCACACTATAATCCTATATTCCTAATTTGATTATCTTTTTTATAACGCAGAAACCCTAGTTTTTATTACTTTTTGGTTAGCCGTAAATTGAATGACTGAGTGCTTTCACAACCTCACCAATATCAGAGAAATCATATACTATTTTTAATCTTTATTCAAGAAGTATTAATTGCAATTTGCAAGCTAGAGAATTTACTGTCATTTATTTCAAGGCATAAATATCCATTTACTGTCATTCAACCTATTCATTAAACAAATAAAAGTGACAACTTTCAATACATTTTACTCTATACAACAATTCAATATTCACCGAGGCCCTATTCATACGGTTATCTTAACCATTAAATGTATACTATAAATGGTTACTTAAAACACGTTTTAGATTATTTCTATGCCATAGTTTTAGGTTTACAATACAAACATTGGGTTTTGAATAAAAAACGAGTTTGATCCATATATTATGGTCTTTAAGTTTCACTATTACAGTGTTTTGACACACATTGTCGATATTGAATGTGATGCCATACAAAACCAAACATCTTTTTCTTCTTTTTTTTCCTCATTTTCTTTTAATATTGATAACTTTAAATATTTTATTAATGTTTCTTTATATTTATTATCTGAAAAAAATTCAACAACCGACCTTAGCTCAGTTGGTAGAGCGGAGGACTGTAGTGTGTTCATAGCTATCCTTAGGTCGCTGGTTCGAATCCGGCAGGTCGGAAATTAAGTTTTATTTTTTGTTTTATGTAAAAATTAATAAATGACCATTGTGTTTCCTTTATTGCGTTATTTTTCCTATCCGTTTGTTTCAGTTTTTAAACATCATGTTATTTTTTTAATATCTAATTAAGCACATTAAAGACATTTGTAACTTTTAATGAAAAATGCAACTGTGTGTTTATCAGCTATATATGAATAGATTTTAGAAAAGTTTATTGGGTATATTAATGCATTAGTGTTCACATCAGGTAAATTTTACCAATACAACAATGAAAATCGTGAAAAAAAGGGTCTTATATTTCATGATTTGTTAAATTTCCTTTTGAAGTACAATGCATGTATCAGTGTATCACTTCACACATTTTTATTTCTTTCACATATGCAAAATTTCGCAATTAATTATGAAGTTTTCTAAACTTACGGTTGGTTGGTTTTACGTATTCAAGAACAATTCTAAAAGTAATGGCATTAAGCTGGATTACGACTTCTTTTATAAATTTTATGAATACATAAATATGAAGAAAATTAAGTAATGCAAAAAAGTTATGGATGTATTATGAAAAATAAATATAAAGAAGGACAAAAGGAAATATAAAGAAAGTATAAACACCATAAAGTATTTGCCTTTGCCCATTTTGAATATTTGCGACGTTGAAAAAGAAAGTAAAACTAAAACCTGAAAAAGAAATTTATGCAGAAATCTTTGACCCAACTTTACAATAAAAAAATTCAACAAAACCCAAGCATGTCAATAAAGCCCATTAAAAGGAAAAGAAAATTGCATTATATATTTTTTGATAAGTATAAAAATAAAATAAAATTTTATTTATATATTATAAAACATTACGTTAATGCATTTAAGTATGTAGTATAAAAAAACATATGTGAGAAAACATGGCTGCAATAACCAAACTGAGAATAATGGTTTACATTAAAAGTCATAATGTGCATAATCTTTAACATATGGATGAGTTATTTCAAAAGCATAGTTAGACTAACATCATTAACATATATATGAGTAATGTCAAAAGCCTAGTTAGACTAACATCATGACTCATGAGGCTCGTCACTCTTACCATCCAACTAAGATGCATTTTCAAAAAAACATTTTTGATTTAAGAAAGTAGTCATGCTAAGCTACACATTATTTTATATATCCATTTGTAATTCAACATGATGATAAAATTAGGTGAAACACGCCCATCCATTTATCAAATCTAGATTTTAGATCAGTGTGGATAGCAAGCTATTGTCGCTTCCAATGTTGGTTGGTGCCCAACACGGTGCATATTCTCCAAGCTTCTTTTTAACAATTTAACGTTTTAGTTTTTCCCAATCCAATTTACAATTGTCGATCTCCAAGTGTTTAATTTGATTAGACATGATGTACACATAAATAAACAATTAAATCACCCAAATTTTCAAATCACTTTTGTGTATCATCATAAGTTCATTGGCACATATGACACCATATTTTCAACTCAATTTGTTTAATAGTATTTGTGCAAGTTTCAGCTTTCATAAAACAATATCTGAAGTTCATAGACCTTACTCAGGTCGATCAATGGTTGTTTCTTACCCTCATGAAGTTCTTTGACCTCGTTTATACAAGCTAAATTCACAACCATAGAGTAAGAGATTTGAAATGTCATTAATGAACCGTTCATACCTTATGTCACAATATAAAGCTTCTAGACCTCATTATTGAAGCTTTCACCATCTTTTTTTCACCAAGAAAAGTCATGTTTGCATGTCTTCTACATTGTGAACTTAACGAGTGATTCAAGTAGGTAGCATGCATAGTTTGAAATCAATTTAAATCATCGGGGAATCACATAATTTGACAAAAACACTAATGTTCGTACCTTCTCTCATGATATGAAGTTCTTAATTATACCTCTTTTTTAAAGGTTTCACCACCTTTTTTGTCCATATTTTTCCACAAGCTAAAGTCACATTTACATATCTTCTACATTATGAATTTAACATATAATTCAATTAGATAGCATTCATAATTCGCAATCAAGTTAAATCATCGTAGGATCACTTAGTTTTACATAAACAAATCATCATGTTATTTTCATCAAAATTATCTTTCAGTATTTTCTCTGTCAAAAGTCTAAAGAATGCAATGCAAATGGCTATGTTTCCGGACATAGGATAAATTTTTTAATGGAATAATTGGGTCTCTATTAATGTTAATTTTCTATGTTGAGGTTATGTTTAATAGTCTTCCAACTTTGGTTTCATTGTTGAAGAGACAGATCAATATTTCCGACTCACTTGTGTTCTATGCCATGAATATAAGAAAATCATTGGGCCGTCTATTTGTAACATATCCAATTAAACAAATGATATGGGATTTTATATCCTTTTGGTGTAGACTCCATTCTTTTTTTCTTGTTTAACGAGAAAGACCTTCTTTACTTTCATGAATCTGCTCGCGGATCATCAACATGAAAGAAGGTAATATACACGGTGATAAAGACTGATATCTGGTGTTTATGTAGAAACATGAATGAGTTGTTATTTGATGAAAAAACTACCAATGTCGCAAATGTGGTGGGTGAAATTAAAGTCTTTGATTTCTTTGGCTTAAGAACCAATAGAAAAAATAGGTTTTGAAATGGGATCAATGGTATAATTTTAATGTATTTGGTATGAGATTATGAAATAGTTTATATTGATGTATGTAACATGTTAGGCTAACGATTTGTTAGTCTATGGTATAATGTAATTATAGTGTTTGCCTTTCTATAAAATGCTTCTACTCACCCTTACGCTTAGGACTCTCCAATTGCATGTTCTCTTTCGTTAACATTTTAAGAGGCAATTATTAACATAATCCAAATTAATTCATGTTTTGAACCAGTTGACCAACCTAATCACAAACCCAACCACAAGTTTGGCGGCTTCAGTTGGCGAATTAGGCTCATGAAGTTGTTGTGGAACGGTAATATTACCGTTTGAGCATTAAAAACCCCTCTTTTTACAATTTTAAATCATTTTCTACCAAATATTGACATCAAAAAGTAAAAATTCTTTCGCCTCTTCTACTCTTTTTTCTTCTACTCTTTATTACTACTTAACACAATGAGACGTAATGATATCTTTCCACCGTCATCATCTAGCTTCGAGTCATCTGATGCCAGTGTTCTTGAATTTTTGCCAAAATTTTCGCCGTTGCATCCAAAGTTGACGATAATATCATTAGGGGGTTGCGGGATTAAGAAACACATTTTAGACTAAAGAGTAGTGGATTGTTCAAAAAGTGCTAGTGTAGTATATTGTTCAAAACATGGTGCCGCAACCCTTAAGGATAGTAAATTGTTTAAACAAGATGACACCTTTTAATTGGATGGAGTTGAGGGTTTAATGGGTTGGGAAAGACACTCCCTTCCACCCTTATGCCAACAAATACACCATTTTGGAATTTAAAATCTACTTTAGGCATAAAGTATCAACTTTATAAAAAAAAACCATCGTTTTCACACGTCAATCAAATTTTTTGGGTCACGTACATTTTAAATGAGATTTTAGTTCAATCACAATGATTTAAAATGATTTAAAGCGCCATTTTATGCAAAATCTTCTTTTAGTTTGAAGTCAATTTTATCGATTCTTATTCTCTGGAGTATTTATTCGCTATTATGGATTTTATGGGTTTTGGAAGCAAATAGAATGATTAGATAAAAGCTTGCTTGGGTTTGGCTACTTCATCGGTTTTAATAAATGATAGTCCAACCTTAGAATTTATTATAGAGAAAGGTTTGAGACAATGTGATCATCTTTCTCTGTTTCTATCTATTCTTGCAATGGAAGGTTTAAATGTGGTTTTTGAAGATTTAACGGCTTCGGGTTTGTTTCGAGGAGCGACAATTGGTAAGATAACCTTTGCATGTCCCATTTATTGTATGCAGATGATGTTATTATCACGGAAGAATGGTTGGTGAAAAACTAATCCAATATTATCACTTGTCAGAGCGTTAAATTGTTTTTATTTAGCATCCGGCTTGAAGATTAACATCCATAAATCATTTCTTTTCGAAATAGGGATTACAAAAATTGAAATCCAATTGATGGCGCCATTAAGGTTGTAAATCGGCTCTTCTTCCTTTTTGGTATTTGGAGATTCCAGTTGCGGACAAAAAAAAAATAAGAAACCAAAAAAAAAAAGATTAAAAATAAGAAAAGCAAATTAAAATAAGAAACCCAAAAGAAATAACCCAAGAAAAGGCATAAAATAAAATGGTAATGTTATTCTACAAAGTGTATTTTTGCTACAAAGTGTGAGAAGACACAATGATGCTAAAAAAGTCACCAAAAAATTATATCTCACAATTTAAATCGAATTTCAAAAAAGTACTTCGGAGTCTCTGTTCCTCTCGTCGTCCTCTTTCAGAAAAAAAAATTAAAAAAATAAAAAAAATTCATTGTGTCTTTTTTAACACAATGACATCATTGTGTCTTTTATAATGACACAATGACGTCATTGTGTCTTTCATAAATGATACAATAAAAAAACGTTAATTTTTTTTTTTTTTTTTATTTCTCGTTTAATTTTTTTCTTAGTGAGGACGGCTAGGGGAACAAAAGCTCGGAATTACTTTTTTGAAATTCGATTTACATTGTGAGATATAATTTTTTTTGTGATTTTTTTAACCTTATTGTGTCTTCTCACACTTTGTAACAAAAATACACTTTGTAGAATAACCTCATACCCGATCGAAATGTTGAGGCAAATAATCGAAAGCTAGTGGGAGTTATGGGAGGTAAATGGTTTACGACCAGGGCAGCTGCCAACATTATAAGATTTCGTAGTTGTAAAAGTATTTATAAGACCAAGTTACTTGAAATTCAAAAAATTTAATAAAAAAATACCACCGACACTTACAATTGATTGGTATTTTTGCTAACATTTAGATTCCATCATATGAATGAAACAAATGAATTCTCGTGCTTTGACACAAAAAACAAATAATTTTCCTTTTATAGAGTGAAAATAAAAGTAAGAAACCTTCCATTAACTAATATAGGATGATTATATTAATAGTTTGGTTTATATATACTCCAGACCACTTGGGTTAATGAAACCAAAAACATCCTTCTATAAAGTGGGGGATTAATGTAACAATACTTTCAGTTAACCAATGTAGGATGATTATACGAGTGGTCCAGTTTGCTCTAGACCAAGTGGGTTAATGAAAACAAAAACATTCTTTCTTTCTTATAGAGTGTGGATTAACGTGAGAAAAGTTTTTCCGACCGATATGAGATGATGGATCTAAATTAGTGTCTTAAAATGTGATGGAGGACAATATAAATATTATAATAAAAAGAATTTAAATGATAAGTGTCTTATAATGTAATAAAAATACCAAAATTGGCCACAAAAGATATTTAAAAAAAGTATAGACTAAAAACTTACAAGTGAGTTGCTAGTGAGTCTAATATTTTATTAGGGACAATTTTTAAACTTAAAACGCCACCTAGTCAACTTGAACGTGTAAAAATATAATTTCAATTTATTTGCATAAAGAACGATCACTAATATCATTAAATCATAGCTAGTGATTCTAATCATATAAGGAGAATGTAAAAAGGATCAAACAATCTTTTTTTATATATTAATAAATACACTTCTTATTCTACGTCTAATTTACTTTTAAATTCACATATGTACTTTATATGATTTAAACCCATGAAAATTTGATTGAAAATGATACAATTTTACCATCATTTTTTGGTTCTCCCTTGTTATTCGTTTCCTCCCAAATTCTTTGTTTAATTTTCTCCAAAAATACTCACCGTTTTAATGGCGCCTCATAGTGCACGTTGCAAACTTAAAAATTCAAAAGTATATTTAAGTTTTGGTTTGACCATGTTGACCCCTCATACTTCGTTTATAGTGTTTTAATCACAAAAGTTGATGTTTTACACTTCTCACCTAAATTTCATTAACTTTCCCAATATAGTCCTTTAACTATAACTCATTTACTATATGCCACTGACCACCATTCAACCTTTAACTTTAACCATCAGACTATGATAAAAGTTTCAACTTTAACCCTCAAAATTACAAAATTTCAATTTTACCTTCTATAATATACAATTTATGATCTAACCGAAAAAATATTTACGAAGTTGATTTTATTAAATAACTTTTGCTTGTTAACTTTAGTAAAAGACTACTTTGTGGTTGTGAATTGTGATTATTTTTTTTTTCCTTAACGTCCCGGTATAAATTTTATTAAAAACCAAGCTGTATTTAAAGTAGAATATTTTTAAGTATCATAGACTATATTGACTGACAGTAACGTGCTTTCGTGCGTTTTCTTATGTATTTAACGCTGCGTCACGAGCTTATTTTCTAGCTTTACACCAAACTTAAAATGGACAGCTGTTAACACGTCATTAACAAGAATTTAATATTATATAACAAAACATAATATCCAAAGTACATAATACCAAAAAATCAAGACATTACATTACATGCACTTAAAAAGATCTTTTAACACAATCCTTTAACCTACGTATCTAAATGGATTGTATCCATATTGTAAACATGTTAAACGTGATCACGGTTGTAATAAATGAGTTAAAATAGTCCATAAACGATTAACTAAAACATGGCCCGTAGATTAAACAGATTGTAAACATGTTTTAGGTTAGGCATGTGTTTTCTTACTTATAGGTTTCCTTCTGAGTAGGTTGGAGATATAGTTTTGACTAGACAACAGATAAATGAATTCGATTAAAATAACACATATTTTTTGAAACAGGATCGTATGTATATTTACCTTAAAAATATGATTAAACAGATAAACATGAATTTTATTTCAGAATTGACACTCCAAGATCATCCCATTAGAAAAACAATCTACCAAAAGAAAATAAATGGAACTTTTTTTGCCCTTCTTTTAATTTATCCCGATAAAAGGGGTGAAAAAAAACAAAAAGTAAAAGAAAGAGGGAAAGTGGTGTGTGTTCCTCGATAACTGTGAAGTTACTGTGCGTAGTGAACAGTGCAATCAAACCTCAGCTCCATTTGGGGCTTCAACACCACCATATCCACCGGAGATCCATCCAACATCAAACCTCCATTGCCGGAATATTCTCCCTCACCCGCCGGAACACTCATCTCCGATCTTCTTCTCCGGCGAGAGCATGAGTGCTTCACTCTTTTATCTCATCTTCTCAACCTTCGTCTCCGTTTACATCTTCCAGTTTCAAGCTCAAGCAGCTCCTGCTGGTACACACACACACACACACACACACACACACTCTATCTCTCTCTCTCTCTCTCTCTCTCACACACACACACACACACACACTCACAGACGAAGTTATGTAGATGTGATTCACTGATTCAGTTGATTTTGGCGTTAGCTAGTAGTATTCATGGTTTTGTTGTGGTTTATCAGCTCCGGTGATTAAGCAATTATCTTCGATTCTTAAGTGGACAGCTAGGTCTTCCTCAAAATCGCCGTTATCAGGTACCTCTTGCATCTAGATGTTATTTTCATTATTTTATTGTTTAGCCCTAGATTTTCTCTTTTCGAATTTTCAATCTGATTTGTTAAATATAGAAAGTGGATTGTGTGATGATATAGGTGTAGGTTATGTGGATTATGGAAGGAGTTTTGATTATTAAATTTGGTGATTCAGATGGGAATATTCTTCAGTTTGAAGATGGTTATTTGGTAGAAACTGTGGTGGAAGGGAATCAGCTAGGGGTTGTACCTTATTCGATTCGAGTATCGCAGGATGGTGAGCTCTTTGCTGTTGATTCAGTCAATAGCAACATTGTTCGAATCACTCCTCCATTGTCTCAATGTAAGTTTGTTTTGGCATCCTGTGAAAAACGGTATTTATAATTAGTTAGGGTTTAGGATTCCTAAATGTGTGTGAATTCGTCTTGATTTTGGGTGCTTGTGTTCATGTATTTCGATTGTTTCTCAATACAGACAGTAGGGCAAGGCTAGTTGCAGGGTCATTCCAGGGTTACACAGGGCATGTAGATGGAAAGCCGAATGATGCTCGTTTTGATCATCCGAAAGGGGTTACTATGGATGATAAAGGAAATGTTTATGTAGCTGATACCACTAATCTTGCCATCAGAAAGATCGGTGAAGCAGGTTCGCCATCAATCTCATCTCGCATATCTAAGATAGATTTAGTCATTTGGATTTGATACATGTTTAATAGTTTGGTCATAATCTTAGCTCACGAAACAATGATAACTTAAGTAGGATAACTTTTGTCATTTATGCTCAAATGATTCAAAAGATTATGAAGAACAAATTAATGTACAGGTGTAACGACTATTGCTGGAGGAAAATCAAGTGTAGCAGGGTACAGGGATGGGCCAAGTGAGGATGCGCAGTTTTCATCTGATTTTGATGTAATTTATGTGAGGCCAACATGTTCATTGCTTGTTGTTGATCGAGGAAACGCTGCTCTTAGACAAATTTCTCTCAATCAAGAAGATTGTGATTTCCATGACAGCTCTGTTTCCTCCACAGGTTTGAACATCATTCAATGTTGATAAAGAATAACTTAACGTAAAAGATAAAGGTAGATTGTGATCCTGATTTGTTGATGCACGACTCAAATTTATTCGAGTAAATTCCATGCCAAGTTCATTTCTAGATTAGGGTTCAGAATGCCTTCAGATGTAACTGTATCACTTGTCTATTTGAACCTGAAATCGTAATGAAAATTTTATAAAAGTATTATGCGTCTTTGAAACTTGTTATCGTGACCTAATCATGATTATATAAATGTACTATTTGGACAATTAGTAATCTTTTCACCCTTTTTAGACAATCTCAACTTACATTTTATGCACTTGGCAGATCTCATTTTGGTGATCGGTGCCATCTTGATAGGATATGTTGTATGTGTGCTTCAACAAGGATATGGTTCATCATATTTCAAAAAAGCGGCAAGTCTTTTGTGACCTAACTACAATATTGTTATGCATGTTATATTCGTGATCGCTAAATAATGCGAATCTAGAAAAATAATTTAATTATTATAAAGCTAATCCGGCATGTACAATGCAGGATAAGGTGGAGAGTGATATTAAAAGACCAAACAAGGAAAATTTAACTAAAGGTCAGACTGTGGAAACTGTTAAAGAAGAACTAGAAGCCGGATGGCCATCTTTTAGTCAGCTCGTTTTGGATCTATCAAAACTCGTTCTCGAAGGTTTTGGTAACATTTTTGTTTCTTTCAACCCGTTCAGAAATTCCAGAAGAGGCCTCACTCCATTAAAAGATCGCCTCATAATGCCTGAAGACGAGCCTGCTCATCAGCCCACATTACTCCAAAAACACAGAACTCCAACCCCACTTTCAGAAACCCGTCATGCCCACAACCCAAATGAAAAATACCCGGAAACAGCAAAGCCCGTTAAGCTCAGATCATCTAGCGTAAAAGACCCAAGCAAGCATAGAGTTTCAAAAAGAGAAGAATATGCAGAGTTTTATGGCGCTAATGGCGAGTCTAATCATGTTCGGTCCAAAAGCCAAAAAGAAAGAACAAAGCATCGGGTCAAAGATAAACGAAGCGAAACTGTGCTTGGAGAGCAAAAGCCCGTCGACTTAAAACCGGTCAACTACGATGACCCTAAGTTTAGCTACATGAGAAACAAGTTTGGAGATTCATATCGTTACAGTTAAAACTTAAAAGTTGTAAAAGGTTTGTATTGTTTGTATTTTGTAAACCATACATTATCAAACATGGGCTTTTACATAAGCTTGAGATATTTCTTTCAACTGGGTTGTTTGACTTGTTGCTTTGAGTGGTTGTACAGTTGACCAATAGACGCATAGTCAACTCGTACCACGAATTGACTGGCTGTGGTTGGCTTGTTTTCTTGACCTTTTGTTTTCATGAGATTGATGATCACATGAATCTGAATGGTTAAAGGTGAAACTTTTTATCACGAGAAAGAGTCATGAATCTGCCCCAACTACTCTTATTTAAATCTCTCTGGAAAATGGAACTTCTATTATTTGCCTTGAATATAACCATATAACGCCTCTTTCAACTTCTTAATGAGCTCACTGAAGATACTGAAAATGGGTTGCTTTGGATCGTCATTGAATAAGAAAGATCGTAAGTCTTTGATGTTTTTCTTGGTTCATGGAGTTCGATACCGATAGATTTGTACGCTATCAAATAATTGTATACGCACACCAAACATGCAAAATGTATTTGTACATGGTGCCATTGTGGTGTATAAAGTAATATTACTGTGTACGAATCATCTCTGTTGGGAACAAAAAGCGTATTCTTTTGCTTTTCTATATGTGTTGGCGGTAATTTTTGTTTTTGTTTTTTTAAATTTATTATTTTTAACTTCAATATTTTTACATCTTTTACAATTTAACGCCTACAATTTTTTACTTTTAACTTTGGTTTTCTATACTTGATCATCTTTTACAAATTTTTCGTTCTACATTTCGGTTTAAATTTTACGAGTTAACACCCTGCAACATGCTCGTGTAGTTCAATATTTTTACGCCGAATTTTTTCTTGTTTAACGGCTCCACACAATGTGTGTGTCTTAGATTGACTTAGTTATTGTTTTTTAATGTTTTTTTTTATGTTTTACGTGCGAGATTCAACTTTTTTACATTTACTTTTTGTTCGTTTATTTTTTCCGTTCGTATTTCTTTTTTTAATATTTTTTTTCGATACTGATGGTCTTTAATAGTGGTATAAAATTGGTGGTACTTGACATGGTTCACAACCCCTGCCGCAACTCGGGAAGCTTAATAGTAGTTATTAAGTAATTAGTATAGTTGGTTGGATAAGTTGAGCAATCATAATTGTAAAATAGGTTAAGTTTTTAGCATATAAATACAGCATTATGGTATACACAATTGGTAAAGTGGTTTAGCAAGTTTGGTTAAGCTTATAAACACCAAAGTCGCGGTGTAAATTGTAAATAAGTGTTTGAATTATTTTTCTTAGTTATAATAAGGTTTTGGAGTTACTCAAATAACATGTTAACATATTATAGATTCGGGACTTAATTTGTAGTTTGTCAATCTAGAAACGATGATATATGTCTATGCTCTTGTCTTTGTCCGTTGCTTCTATACTAATAATCTAGGATGTATCATTTGATTTGTTTTCAATTTTTATGACAGAATCAACAAAGAAGATAAGAAAGCCGAAGCCATGGGAGTTCCCACGGCCCGTGACCTGGAGTCAATTGGTTCAAATGCGTGACGAGTTTTGGGATTCAGCTCCTCACCATGGCGGCAAAAAAGGTAAAATTGTAAAGATGACAATGTACATCAAGGCGGTAATTTAATATGAATTCGTTTTAGATAGGTCGATTTGTGTGTTATCTTTGTATTTTATAAGATTAAATAAGTGAAGATTTAACTAAAAGAAAAACAAATATGAGAAGAAAGAATAGTTGGGCCAAAGGGTTAAGTCATGTGAGATGGGTTCAAAGTTTAAAACACAACAAAACTTTTGAATCATTTTATTAAACACCAAGTCTACATAACATTATTATAGCATTATAGCATTCTTCTATAATCATATTTAACTGTTAACATATTAATCATTCACTACTTCTTCTGAAAAAGAATAAATGGGTGTTGACTTATCTCTAGATCATTATAAAACTATTTTCTAATTTTCAAAATTAAAAAAAATCATTGATTTACATTAATATAAAATTACTTACCATTGATTTACATAAATGTAAGTTAAATCTAGTGATATTTAATTGTTTTATATAGTTATTATTAATGTCTGATATATACATATGTAAAATAACTCAGGTATCATTGAATATAATTTATATTTTTATGAATCAATAATTATTTTAATTCTGAAAATAAAAATGTATCTGTAATATGATCCTGACCCTACCCCTATAACTATTAATTTGCAAACACATTCCCAAAAAACCCAGGTTAATCATTAATTTGCAAACACATTCCCAAAAGACCCACGTTAATCCAACTAAACTGTTTCCAACATATATTATAATCTTAGTGGTAAAACCAGGGGTCCAAACGAGTCGAGTCGAGCCCGAGCTCGTATGGGCTCGTGATAACTTAGGAGAGCTTGAGGTCGAGCTCGACTTGTTTCGAGCTTTATTTTTAAAGCTCGAGCTCGGCTCGACAAATACTATTTCAAGCTCGAGCTCGGCTCGTTTATTTATTTAAATATTATTTTTAATATTTTTATATATAATGTTGATATATATTTATAATTATATATTTTATAAAACATTATACATATTATTTAACTTTATATATAATAAATATTATTTATATAATGTATTTTATAAATTAAATAAAATATATATAAAAAGCTCGTTTAGGCTCCCGAGTCGGCTCGAGCTCCATACGTGAAGCTCGGGATCGGGCTTGATAATTAAATGAGCTTTTATTCAAGCTCGAGTTCGGCTTAGGCTCGAAAAAGCTCGGCTCGGGCTCGAAAAAGCTCGGCTCGTTTCGAACTTTTTATCGATCCGATCTCAAGTAGCTCGCGAGCGGCTCGGCTCGTTTGCGCCCCCGGGTAAAATGATGTATTTTTCAAATAAAATGGTCGGTTTAAATCTTGTAGAGTATAGATGTGATGATTTTATAAGTAGAATAGCTGTACAATAAAGAGGGCGTTTACCAATTAAAAAAATATATTGACCCGTTACCCCACTCGCTCAATGAGCACGTATTTTTCACCTTAGAAGAAGCAATAGAAGTAAAATCTCAAAAGAAATTAACATTTTAATTTGTTATGCATTTGTTTTTCTGATAACTTTTTATATGAACTATGCGAAAAGAAATCTGGGACGCGATACATGCAGCAGCTGAAGCTGATATCGAGCTCGCTCAAGCAATTTTGGACAATGCAGGGGTCATTGTTCATAAACCTGATATGACCGTTTGTTATGATGAAACAGGTCATTTGATCATCATTAGGTTGTACCGTACAACCTTGCAATCTTTAAACCTCAATTTCAGTTTTCAAACACCATGCTTGTTGGAATTGATGGTCAGACGGATTGCTGGGTTGTACTATATAACCTTTAGACTCCATTTCAAAGCACTATTTTTACGATTTAAGCGCAGTTCATGTAAATAATGTAACATATTTTTTGTTTTTAATATTTTCAGGTTCCAAATATAAAATACCAAGATATGTGTTGAGTGAGCCAACAAACTTGATACAACTAGGTTGAAAGAACAAGAAGCAGAAAGCACAGCCATAGTTACATCTGTTTCTTGCTAATAGTTTTTCAAGCCTGGTTCATTTCTATTTCTTACTTTTACAGGCTTTTGGTTAGTTTTTAGGGATAATTTTTGTTATGATTTCAGGAAAATTCTATGAAAATAAAATTAAAACTTGCAACTTGCACCCATTTATGTAGTTTGTGCAACCCTGAAAGCCGAATGTACCTGATCCTATTGTTAGCAGTACTTGATCCTGTTGTTAGCAGGGTATTGGCAAGTAACGTGACTTAAAAAACATTTGAGTCTGGAGTTAAAGCAATAAGTGTTACACTGTTACATACCTAATGAAACTATAGTTCCATGAATACACTTGAATCATTAAACCTTTTCTTTGAAAAATGACATGATATTCCCCTGTTTTAGATCCTTGGTATTGGCTTCCTTGTTTCCTGCTTTGTCTGGGGCAATAGGGCATTACTTACTGCTGGGGACTTCTTAAGAGCTGCTGTAGTGTGGCTGAATTCAAAATCCAACTATGAAAACTTTTAATTTGGAAAAGTAGATGGGTCGGATAACCAGCTAAAACGGTTTCTATTGGTATGATTTGGCTTGATAAAAAATTTGTAGTCCACAACTCTCTTTTTGATAAGTAATTAGCATGTCAAATATGATTACAAATATTAGTTATTTTTAACTATAAGGTAATATTTTGAATAGCACAATTTCACGAGGCTGTATGAAAAGTGTTTTCTTTCTAGCTAAACTTATTAATTTACCCTCTACTCTTTTAGAAATAAAGACATAGAACATAGCCCGATACACCCATCGATAAGTGAATGGATCAAAATCCTCATCTCTAGAGAAGATCATATTTCCCAATTGGTTGAAATAGCAAAAACTACTTCAGAGTGCAAAATCTAAAAAAATAATGCATACAATGTGCTCTCATTGATATTCATTCACATTAATCTAAATTTAAAAATATCATTTGAATAGTTCCTAATCCTGAAATGTTCTATTTGTATAACGATATCATAGAATATATTAGCATCTTCTAATCTACAACCAGAATATGATATGCATTAGTATGTAATATGCATACAGAAATGAATCTCTAGGTGATGCTACTTGGGAAGTAAATATGAATTATATGAGATATAGAACAAAAGAGGTATAATGATAAGTATATGTTCACAACATTGTTTGCAGTATAACAATCACCTTTTGTCTTTTTCTGTATTGTCATCAGTCCTTGTGTTATCATCATCTTCCTAAATCATCTCAGTTACCAAGGGTGAGAGGGGCGCCCACATCAAGAGGAGAGGTGGGTCTGGGTGTGGGGCTGCAACACCGCAGCCACCCCCTCTTCACGCCGCACATTGTAATAGTCACGACATGTGCTCGCCGTGGAATCCCCCCTTACCATTGAACTAGCCGATAGCAATCCCCCCCCCCCCCCAACCTCCCCCCAACACACCCACCCACCCCAACCAAACGGCTCTTTTTAATACATTTAAAAAAAAATCTCTTACGATATCAAAATAACAATTTAACTTTTACACCACTTTAATTCCAAATCTCTTAAATATTAGTTTTTTTACATTCATACTATACGAAAAATGCCCCTTTAATTTTATATTCTCTCTTCGTCTTCGGATAGTTCAGAGTCCGATGGTTTGGAACTTTTTAGCCTTCTAGCCGAACACGTAGACGAGGCTGAAAGTACGAGAAAATGGATCTTGAAATGTGATCGTGTTGCGGCTAATAATGTTTTTATGAACGATTATTTTGGGGAGGATCTAAAATACAAAGGCAAGATGTTTAAAAATAGGTTTCGATTGACTAGGGATTTATTTCTACGGAATGTTATATATATACACAACAACTTTGAATGGTTTCAAGAAGGGTTTGACGGGAGGTGGAAAGAAATTTTCACGCCAATACAGAAATGCACATTGGCAATTCGTCAATTCGCAACATGTAATTCACCCGATACATATAACGAATATTTAGCCATCTGATAGAACATCAACGTCATTAGAGATCTCGATTCATGGTATCTTCTATTATTGTTTGTAAATCTGGTGTATCAAGTTATAACTCAGGTAATTTACATGCTGTACATGCAAGTATAACACCTGAAAAGTTTGATTAGACGAAAACTTAATGGTACGACAAAGGAAAAACCTCATAGAATAGTAGACAAGTTTTATTAGTGTTTCAATTAGGTCACTAGTATTTTTATTTGTTTCAATCAGGTCACTAATATTTTTATTTGTTTGCATTAGGTCACTAATATCTTTTTAAAAGTTTTAAGTAATTCAATTTTTTTAATAATTCGGCTTTTTTATAAATATTATTAATTTAGTGATCTGATTGGGACAAAATATTTTTTATAAATGACCTAATTAAAATATAAAAAATTATAAGTAACCTAACTAAAACCATTCTAAAACTTGGTTAATATTTTATAAAATTATCCCTAGAGTGAGAAATCGCAATAATTTGCAAAGAAAAGACATCCCAGCTGTATATCCACTTCTGTGGGATTGAATGCTAAAAACTCAAATTTCCCAAAACTCAAATAATACAATTGATAGTGAAATCAAACACTATAATCATCATCATACATAAAATATAATAAATTAAACTATCATCCAATAATTTTGATCATGCTACAAGTGTTCATACAACAATTTCGTTAATGTAGAAAAATCGAAATGCCTAGATCTTTTCTAAACAGCGGATCTTGGTTGAAAAACGGGTGGACGAAATAAAATCACATGTTTTCTCTTAGATTTTTTTTGAACGGCAAGACAAAATGCATTAATAAAAAACTAGCAAGGCGTTAGAAATTACAAGATATTTCAAAAGAAGTTAACATTGAAATTACACCATTCATCCCAAGTAAAAATTAATCCTTTTTGGGATCCAATTGGACCAATGAAAGACAGACGCATCCTGGGGAGAAAGCACCATATCGATCCATTTTCTCATTGACGAAACAAAAAACATACTAGAGGGATCACCTTTCCACAACCACACATCGCTTTCTGTTTAGTGCTTGTGATTTCGAATATCAGTTTCACATCTAATCATTTCCTCCCCCACCAGGATCCGCGATATTCATGTTTTCTGGCCAAAGTATCTTCAGGAATTTTTGTTGTAAACCAATCGAGCGTGAACACAATCAATTTTTAATGGGTCAACTTTGAATCGACTAGGATATTTATTCTCCAATGGTCCGCAATCAAGTCAGTTATCGCACCAAAACAATGCACTATCACCTCTACCTGCAATGCATTTAATAGAATCAAAAAAATCAATGTTATCATCTTTCATCTCCAAGACAGTTTATTAATGGAACTCCACACTCCAGGCAACGATTTTTTGCATGAGAATGCCTGAGGCTTTTTTTTTATGAAAGAATTTTATGCTTTCTTCATCCGTTCTTAACCTCCATATCCACTTTGATTATCATGCTGTTTTGAATTGTGAAGATGGTGTAATTATTCTACTTGTATGTGACCCAACATAGTTTTGGGGGATGTTTGGGCATTGGGGTCAGTCATATCGTTTTCTGTATGGTTGTGGTTGTATTTCTTAGAAACTCTCGTTGGTTTTCTTTTATTAAGATAAGATCAATTGTTACTATTCAAAAATTGAAAGTTAATTATAATTCATGCCGTTAAGTTGACGAATAACATTTTTATTTTTCATTTTGTTAGTGAAAAGCAATTTTAATAGCATAACTATAATAAACTTCCTATTGATTTTATTAAAAAAATGTTTCCTTGTTTCATTTATAATTATCATTTTAAATTATATAAGGTGGATATTAAGTGTAAATCTATGATTATAATACTAGTGATAGTTAAAATCGTCCGTAGTTAAAATTTTCAGTATCTCTTATTATCCAATTTGTCTTGAAAATTTCATGGGTAAAATGAATATTTCTATACCTATACTTTTTTATATAAGTTTTTTTAACGGCAAATTGGATAACTGATGGGTCACCGACCCGCCAATCATCTCCATTACTCGAGTACGTAACCGAAGACCACCATCAAAAGAAAACTCACAATAGGTGAGAGAAAATCCCCCAACTTGAAAATCTATTTTTATTTATCACAGATGAGACTTGAACTTAAAATCTCACATATTTTAATACGGTCTTAAGGTACCTCACTATATAAGTAATGAAAATTTATAAAGTTTTTATATTTTTGTACGTTGTATTATTTTATTCAATCTAACCGACCAAACACTGCCCTGATTTTTGGAGCAAAAGATAGTAAATTACCACACAGCCCCCAACTAAACGCTAAATAAGCCAAAATCCATCAAGGACAAAACGGTAAAAACAAAAAGGACACCCAAAACATTATAAAATTCTCAATGTCTCTACTTTCTTGAGCAACTCATTGTCCGCTAAACCCCAATATTTTACCTCCTGTTTCTTCCACTCACATTTCCCCCTTTTTTTATAAATATCCGCCATTGATGACCTCAAAATCCTCTGTAAACAGCGATTGTAGACGATGAAGATTAAACAAACGTTGAATTCGCTATCAAATCTCTAACAATCACACACACTCGAAGTTTTCTTCTCGTTGTTCGGTAAGTAGTCGATTCATACTGCATTTTTATTACGGTTTCTCTAGAATCTTCCTGCAACTGCATTATATTAATAGTTTATTCGCCTCATTAATGGATTTCCTTCTTCTACAGCTGATTAATCTTATTATAATCTGCATTTAATATTACAGATTCGAGCATATTGTTTACGCCTAACAGTTGTTTTATCGAATAGTCGATTTGCAATATGCTGAGAATAGAACAAAAATTAGGGCTTCAATTGTTTAATTAACGATTTAGCTTCCGCTTACGTTTCAATTTCTTCTACTTTAGGTTGTTTTATTATTGTGGAGGCGAAAACTAGACTACTGTTGTTTCCGATTGTATTCGAGTTTATGCTGCTGCCTTGAAATTTACGTTGACTTTTGCAACATTTTGTCAAGCAAGGGTAAATTCTGTTGACTGATCTTAACATGATTAATTGAATTCTTTCGATTGCTTTTGTAGGGTAAGAATACTGAAGTGTATATGTTTATTGATGTTAGGCTATTAGGTATACCTTCATATTTCACATCCTTACACACTGGCACAATAGCACACTTGTTATATCAACGACATATTAGTTTTCACTGGTATTTCACTCAACTTCACATTTGGGGAGTGGTTTCAAATTTTCTCACTGTTTTCACCGTAACATTATTTAATTTTTAATTACATGTAATAGTTTATGTTTTTGACAGTGTGAAAATAAAAAACAACAAAATAGATATGACTTAAATAAACATTTCCAATATTAAATTAAAACACTAAGATTAAATTACAAATTTTCAGTTATTGCTTTGTGAATTAAGGATTCCACAAGACCAAAACAAGCAACACACGTTTTAAAGTTCCTTTTCTTTCAAATTTTTGTTAATGTTTTACTACAATCAATTAAACTGCTTACTGATTGTTCATTAATAACTTGTACTCCTTTATTTTTAAATCAAATAAAATTTTCAGCTCATACCGACTCCATAGAGGTGCGGCTTTTCATGCCTTCATGTTGCATTGTTGCCAACTCAACTTCACGCTCACTAGGGATGAGATCGGTATCATCTTCGTCCGTATCCCAATACTCTTAGGGGTAGTTGTAGATGCGAATTAAAAAGTTAATTTCAACCTGCAAGTAAGACGAATCTGGTATTTTCCGTCAATACTCTGAACCAGTGGTTGTGCGTTTTTATTATGCGCCAAAATCAACCACATGTTATAACAGTGTTGCAGAATAGCGAGTCATGACTCATGAGTCATGATTCACTCGCGAGTCATGAGTGTGGGATAGACCAGCTGATCGGCACGTGATCACTTTCTGACATACCTGACTGTTTTGCAACTTTTGCTTTTTGTAATTTGGACTTAATACTGCAGTGCGGGCCTCTTCATGGATCCATAAATTTAAGGGCCCGTTCATGTATAATATGGGTCATGAACTCATGATTATTACTATATAAACATGTGGGCCCAACAAATTTTGTCACGTTTGTTTGATTGTTTTTTTTTTTTTAACCATCGGAGTATTGGACCCATTGGTAAAGTGTTTTTTTGACAAAAGTTCTTTTTTACCATAATGCCAAGAATCATGATGATAAAATGAAAATGAATTAATATAATTACTTAATTATAAAATAATATTTTAATACAGGATATGATTGAAATTACTTATAAGTAAATATTATAAGTAATAAAATACGTTTTTTGTATTTTAAAAAAAATCAAGCATTTTGTTCCAAAACAAACCATTTTAAAAAAGTATCATTTCTAAAAAAATTATTTGAATTTTAATTATTTTTATTAAAATTTATTATTTTAAAACACCAATTTTAAATATTTCATATTTTTAAAAAAATTGATATTTTATTATTATTTTATTAAAAATTTATTATTTTAAAACACCAATTTTAAAATATTTCATATTTTTTAAAAAAATTGATGTTTTAGAAAAATTTCTTATCTTAACAAAGTTGTTTATTTAGGAATTACATTTATAAAAAGACCTATTTCTTAGGAGAGAGGCAGAAAAATTAAAATTAGGAGCTCTAGAAATTTAACAAGTGTCCACCTAAAACCTTCTTTTATTATAATAGATTAGATATGGTAATGAAAATTTTATATTAATTTTTATATTATGTGCTTAATTTGGCGACTTTTTTTTTTAAGTATAATTTTTAGCCTACTTTTTATTTATTTATATTCATACATTCTTTCAAAATATTATATTTCATGTACCTGATTTTATATTTTTAAAAATTAGATTATTTCCTATATTTCAAAACATATGTAATAACACTGGAAACAAGTTAATAAACTTGTAGGATATAATTACAAAATGGTAACCGAGTTATACATGTTTTAATATAGTCAATCATATTATTTCCAACTATAAAACCATTAAAAAAGTTTTAGTTTTAAGAAAATTTTCATAGTTGTTATAATTTAATTAGAAAGAGGTTCAAATACAAAGTGTATATTTTCTACAAAGTATAAGAAGACACAATGAGTCAAAAAAAGTCACAAAAAAATTGTATCTCGCAATCTAAATCGAATTTCAAAAAAGTAATTTTGAGCTTTTGTTCTTCTAGCCGTGCTCACTAAGTAATTTTGAGCTTTTGTTTCCCTAGCCGTGTTCATTTATGAAAGACACAATAACGTCATTGTGTTATTATGAAAGACATAATGACATCATTGTGTCATAAAATACACTGAATTTTTTTTTTTAATTTTTTTTCTGAAAAAGGACGACGAGAGGAACAGAGATTTCAAAATACTTTTTTGAAATTCGATTTAAATTGTGAGATATAATTTTTTTGTGACTTTTTTAGTCTTATTGTATCTTTTCACACTTTGTAGCAAAAATACAATTTGTAGAATAAGCTCACTCATTTGATTATGTAAATGTGACAATTATTAAACTTTGTTTTTATTTAATGTTTTTCTTTATATAATTGCCTCCTATATTACTTTGGATAGTCTTGAAAAAAATAATCATATGATTATAATAAGTGTTCATATATGTTTTATTAAAATGAATAAATTCTGATATTTATAAAATGATTAATTTTTAACATTATTGATACTTGATGGTTTATACAGTCTGAAAAAGTCAGTGTGACATTTTTTTTCTGTATTATATAAGTTTTTAAACTATTATTTTCTTGATATTTAAATCCAGCCCCAGAAACTTTTTACATAAAATACAATTTCCATATGCATCCTCGATCTATGAATTAATGCATTCTGCTTTTCCTCTAATATACAGTAAATTCAAACGCTTTATCATCATTGTTTTAGTCTTTATGAACATTCCCATTTGCCTTTAAAATATTATTCAGATTGCATAAATCATTACACCACCATTGCCAATCTCCCTACCATCACCATCTCTGAATTAACACTGCCAACGTTTTCATTACAGATGGATTCACTCAATCAATCCACTCTAACCCCAAACAAAACCAGATTATCTAGTACATTTGCCAAAGTTTTGCACATCCAAAAGTTGAAGTCAAAAGAAAAAGTCAAACAAGATAAACCAATTACAACATTTAATCAACATCATCAAGATGAGAAGCTTCACAACACTGCTACAATGGATGCATTCATTGCCACCGTTTTCGCCACCATTTCGTCGGTTAAAGCAACATATGCCCAATTGCAGGTTGCTCAATCTCCCTATGATCCTGCAGGAATTCAGTCAGCTGATCAGATCATGGTATCTGAACTGAAAAGATTATCTGAATTCAAACAGTTGTTCTTGAAGAAACACCTCGAAGACGACATTAACGATGTTGAAACCACCCGAATATTAGCTGACATTCAAGAACTAAAGAGTCTCGTACAAATGTATGAAATAACAGCAAGAAAGCTCGATAGTCAGAGAAAGCTCAAAGATTCTGAA
This sequence comes from Flaveria sonorensis, assembly GCA_025506505.1. Taxonomy (NCBI): domain Eukaryota; kingdom Viridiplantae; phylum Streptophyta; class Magnoliopsida; order Asterales; family Asteraceae; genus Flaveria; species Flaveria sonorensis. The sequence goes on from JACCIY010000218.1 coordinate 25,208, forward strand.
ATCATATTCTTAAAAGAGAAATTGAACGAGGCTCAAAAGGATAACAAGATGATCGAGAGAAGATTAAAGTTAAACTCAAGTGGGTCTTTTTCATCTCACGAAAAGATCAATTTCTCATCTCTATCCACTATCAATTTCTTAATGTCTCTTCATCAAACAACGAGATCGATCAGAAGTTTTGTGAAGTTGATGATGAGTGAAATGGAAGATGCCAATTGGGATTTAAATGCAGCTGCAAGTTCGATCCAACCAGATATTGTTTTATGTGACACAAGTCATACATGTTTTGCATTCGAGTCGTTTGTCTGTCGAGTGATGTTCGATGGGTTTAATAACCTTACGTTTTCAATCACGAACAATGGGTTTGATTCGGATTCAAACTCGCATTCACGTTCTCCTCTGTTCTTTTTCGACAGTTTCATGGAGCTGAAATCTTTTAAACCAGAAGAATACATCACATGGAAACCAAACTCTATGTTTGCTAAGTTTTGTTGGTTAAAGTATTTGAAACTCGTTCACCCGATCATGGAAAACTCTCTTTTCGGAAATTTGAATCAACGAAATCTGGTGTCTGCGGGAAAGTTCCCACAGACAAACTTCTTCGCATCGTTTGCTGACGTCGCGAGAAGGGTTTGGCTCCTGCATTGCCTTGCATTTGCGTTCGATACCGACAGACCGTCGGTTTTTCAGGTCAGAAAAGGTAGCCCGTATACGGAAGTGTACATGGAGAGTGTTAATGAAAATGAAGAACCATCAAACACCCCGCCGAAAGTCGGGTTCACAGTGGTTCCAGGGTTTAAGGTGGGTGGAACTGTTATACAGTGTCAAGTGTATTCAATTTGAGCCCGAAGCTGTTAAAGATTTTAGTCCTGTAATCGATGTTAATGTACATTTAAGAACTCATATATGACAAGGGTACGTGAGTTATTCGTTCTGAAATAAAAAAAATTTAAAGGTTTGACGATGATGAGATCGGACGGCTGTAATTTCATGTGGGCCCAGAAGATAACCACGTGGAGAGAATGGGCCGGCAGTTCACATGGTAGGAAATAAAGCATGAATCGTGATGGAAAGCGGCATGGGACGATCGAACGATGTGGACCTTAGGGTCAAAGGGTAGATTTTGAACTCGTTGTTGTATAAACTATAAAGAATATAATCTCCATGTATATATAATACTTACCTCTAGTTTAGTTTTAATGTAGTTTAATTTGTTATAATTCAAATCTTTATCTAGATGGACATATCTTCTTGTTACCTTTTTTTTTTCTTTACCGGCTAGATGAAAAACTATATCATTTTCCGGGGCTTAAATGGGATCTTCTTTTTTAAGAGGCTTATGGCTCTATTACTTTTATCTAATACTAGCTTTAGTTACCCGTGTATTATACGGAACAAGAAGAGTTAATTATTAAATAACATAAAAACATAAATAAAACCAAATGTATTATATATTAAATAAAACATTATAACTTTCGATTATAAGGTTACAAATAAGCATGAGCAAAAACCTCATTGTAAACTACATTTGTAGTAACGTTAGTAAGTTTGCCCTCGTTATCTAAATTAAGAGTTTCAATCCATTTTTACTCTTGACTTGTGACATGACGACATCAAATCTTACCATGCGTAAAAACAGATTTTTTTAAGTACAAACCGACTTTTGATGAATACTGACCTTAACTTTTGTTTATTGTCATAGCGAAATATACAACCAAATAAAACTGTATTCTTTTAGACTTAAAAAGAATCTTTTGACAGGTCAAATCGTTAGCTAGATATTGAGTGGGTGTGGGGGTATTAGTATGAAAAAATTAAAATTTGAATAATATACGCCGAAAAGTAATGTGCAATAATGATATCAATTTCGAATTATTTTGATCCTATAATCGGATATAAGGATATAGTATTGAATTGGGTCGGATCGAGCTATGAATATTCGTAATATCTCTAATTAGTTGTTGGTTATTATTTATTTAATACTAACTTTAGGAAACTCGTTTACTATACGGGTTAAAAAATAAAATATTAAATATAATGAATATTTATGATTTTAAAATAAGATATTATTAAAATTACGTATGAGTAATAACAATAAATAATAAAATAATGATATTAAAAGTTAAACACTTTTTCAAAATAAACCGTATTAAAAAATATCATTTTATAAAAGTTTTTTATAAAAAATTACTTTTTAAAAACATTAAATTTAAAATATTTTATATTTTAAAAAGTTAGATGTTTTAGAAAAGCTTCTTATTTTATAAAAATTGTTTTCTAGAAATAACATTGATAAATAGACATCTTTCTTAATTTATTGAAAAAATTTAGTCTAAAAAAGAATTAAATTTATTTAATATTTCTTAATTTAGATAATTATTTAATAGGAGAGAGATGCGACAAAAACGAACTTAGGGGGCCTAAAAATGTGTCAAGTGTTCCCCTAAGTTCTCTTTTAGCATTATATATAGATTTAAAACTAACGTTAGTAACCCGTGTATTATACGGGTAGAAAAAAAAATATTAAGTATAATTAAAATTTATAAAATATAAAATAATAATTTAAAATAAGATATGATTAAAATTATGTATAAGTAATAACTATAAGTAATAAAATAATGATATCAATTTTTAACCTATTGTTTTTAAACTTTTTTTCAAAAAAAAGTTAAATATTTTTTCAAAACAAATCGTATTAAAAAATGTAATTTTTAAAATTTCTTATTATATCTCTTAATTTTAATTATTTTAGTTTATAAAAATTTACTTTTTAAAAAACCAATATTAAAATATTTTATATTTTAAAAAAGTTGAATGTCTTAGAAAAAATTTATATTTTATAAAAATTTATTTTCTAGAAATAATATTAATAAAAGACATCTTTCTTAATTTATTAAAAAAATAACCTAAAAAAATTAAAATTATTTAATATTATTAATTTAGGTAATTATTTAAGAGGAGAGAGAGACAGAAAAAATAAAGTTAAGGGCCTAAGAATGTGACAAATGTCCCCCTAAGTTATTCTTTTAGTATCTTCTAAGTTAGACAATTGATTATTAAGCATATGATAAAAATATGTGTAAAGAAGTGTATTACATATATACATTCACGCGTCTTTAGTTTTGCTTTTGCAAATGTCACCTTATCTTACATGCTTTATTCCTATAGATAAACCTAGTAATGCATTTCTTTATGTAATTATGTAATTATGTTATACTTTTTAATGGGTTACGCTAAACGTATTTTTTATTACTTGTCATACCCTCATCTTAAAAAATAGATTAAATTTTCCGTATTCTATCCATAGAAAATCTTTAGTTTTAAAAAGTTATATGAAAAAGATTAAAAGCACTTTCTATAAAAAATATAAAAAAGTATTAAATAAAATAAAAAGTTCTATGAAATATTACTATAATTAAAAAAATAACTCTCCGAAAAATTACCCATCTATATTTAAATAATGAAGTTTTTTTAACACTTTTAAATTAAGAAATACTATCTCTAGAAATTTCAAAATATCAAATTTTAAGAATATGTTTAAGTAAGTTTTTTTTTTCCTCTAAACTTTTAGATACGAGCTTGAGCACGTTTAAGTTCAACTGCATTTGATTTTTTGTGAACCAATCCCGAGTTGGATACAAGCCGACTTATAAAATGGTTTAGAGTAGAAAGTATGTGTTAATCAGTACGTAACACAAGATAATACTTTAAATAGAGGATAATATATAGCACAGAAGAATAATATACATTTTTATACAAAAACACTCAAAACTGAGTATGTGAGAGGGAGGGGAGGGGAGAGAAAGAGTGTGTTTTTGGGGAGTTTTTGAGACCGCATTTAACTGTGAGAGAGGCAAAGCCCGGTCATGGTGGGCAAAGATGGTTTTAGACACTTCTATTCTAGGATGCTCTTAGTACGTCATTTCTTTAAGCTTTTATTTGTTATTTTCCTTATAACATTTCAAATGTAAAATTGTTATTATATACACATGCATTGAAAAAAACATGAGTTATGGTGTGGACTTGGTTTTCTTCAAAGGATTCCTGACAGTGTAATTTAAAAAACGTAACTGCTTAAGATGAGGAAAAACAAGCAGAAAAGTTGAAAAGTTTGTCCATAACAAATCTATTGAAGAATTATTATTGTTTTTTTTTTTTGAACAGCTATTGAAGAATTATTTAGGTTTAAAAAAAGTGGCATCGAGTACATCAACCTCATAAATGACCAATTCTGTTGTCCCTATCAATCACCCGGGAGTATTTATTATTTCATCTTTTTTTTTAATTATTATATGTTTGGTTATATTAAATAAGTTTGGTCCGGTAATATGTTAACACCACACGACATGTCATCAAGTGTTAAAAGGCAGAAATAACCGTGAATTAGGGTAGTGCGAGTCTTCCTAGTGGAGATAGTGGGAAGAAAACAAAGAGTCCATTGGAAGGTGATGATGTGTGGTTGTGGATCAGGGAGATGAGGCTAAACCCGGTGAATATTCATCGGGTCCGGAAGGAATTTAAGAAAAGGGTGGATGTCGGGGGAATTCGATTCGAAGGTAACCAGAAACGCTAACCCCATGACACAGTGTGATTATCGCTACATATTTTTGCGTTTTCGTACAACACTTTCTCTCAATCCCTGACACAATTGTTGGTTAAGACACTTTCTATTATAACTATATATGTTCGTATAAACTAGACTAGATCTATATATTACAGGATAAAAGAGATCATATTCTCTTGCACATATTGAATAATTGAAAATAGAAATATTTAATATTTAATTATTAATATGAACACATAAAATACAACAGCTGGAAATTTTCAAACTTAACGGCTATTAAAGAAACGATGATAAGAATAAACAGAAAGCATTGTTTTGTGGAATCTCGATCTACTTGCACGCATGAATGTGAAAGTAAAATTCTACAAGACGTAACTTTTTCACAGGCTTTATGCGTTCCGAGATTTTGTTTATTATTTTTTAGTTAACAAATTTTACCATTAAGATAATATTAATCGGGTCTTTTCGAGAACAGACTCTTTGTTTCATAAAATATAAATAAGGATTTTCTCATTTTACCACCTCAAACTATAGTACATAAGTAACATTTTACTGTATATCTTGTTTGTTTGTGTCCTTTAAGTTATCATTTAATTTCATTGCTAAAGCTAACTTTCTTTTAACATCTCATTCATATTAACTTGTTAAAATTTTGACAATAGTGTTAGAACTTGTCAAATGATTAAAAACAAGTATCGAATATAATAGTTTTATAGGATAATAATAAATTTATTTTTATTTAAATTATAAGAGGTAAATTGATTAACGTAATGTACTCAAGACATGTAAATAAGGAGAGGTAATGGGTTCAAATCTCACTATGAGAAAAAATGCTCAGAGTTAAGACAGAAGGTTTCTCAACAATGAATTTCTTCCTGAGGGGGTTGGTGGTACGATCCCGACTGGAAAACAAAAAAATACGCCCGATTAAAATAACAGATATCATTCGAATCAGCGTTGTGAATTTATCATTCAAAAAAATAAGAGATAAAGTGATATAAAACTCCAAAAGATATGATAATAATGTTATAATTGAGGGAACAAGTACGCATGGTAAATGTGACATTTTGTACCTGTTCATTGAATGTGTAACAGACTCATACTCAGAGGAACATTTCACACCCATCCCTATCTTCCTTTTTTTTATCATTACTATTTTATTTTTTGGATAAGATTGTTATCTAGAACATCATTGTACTATGAAATATTTTCTTGTAGCTACGTGTGTATACATATATTCATGCATACATACTTACGGCTATATGTATGAAACAGTACAACATACACTAATACATGTAACCATTTAATTGTATTAGGTAATTACGTGGAATATATAGGTCTGTATACAAACAAAGAGGTTTATATCGCAACTTTGTGTATCACACCTATACATTAGAAGTCATTGTATCCATAAGGACTACAAGCACATATTTTTTTTACCTTTTCAACACATAAGATCACTAAATTACAAGATGTCTAATGAATATCTTACATTGATTTTACGGGCTTACTCGCAACTATAAGATCTTTTGGTCACCATGACTGGTCAAGTTTCTTATAATTAGAAAGAAAACACAACTTATTAGAAATTGTTGTTTAAATCTCATCTCAAATTCTCACACGAACAAGACAACATAAATAAAACTTGAATGAAAAATAAAATAAAGAAAACACATTAAGTTTGTTATAAATAAACTTATTATTGTAAGTTTGTTGTTCAGATTTTGCAATCTTATTGTGAGGTATTTGGTTGATGTATAAATTAAGGAGATTGAACAATAAATACATGAATGTTTTAGGATGTCATTGACTTTCATATTATCATTTCTATAATTATTATAATTTATAAAAGATGAATTATACTTATGTATCCATCAATGACCTGGAGATTCACAATAATATCACTAACATCCTTGTTTTCGTTGTATTTAAATATGATGTATTAAAATTTTCAAATTAGATATTGTAATTTTAGTAAATTTGTAGAGCATGCTCTACGGTTCATTCGTCATTCGAGACAAATAGACAAAATCTAATGTAAACTGATGATTCGTGAGCCCAATATAGCACAATGAATTTGAATACGATACACGTTTGTGGATCTTAAATGCGTAATTACCTAGTAAATTAAAATGGGCCAATCAGCCCAATACTCAAAACAAGAGGAAACCCTCCAATCCCTCCCTCAAGATTTTGAATATTTTCAAATATCTTAGCAAAGATGAAGAAAGAAGAGATTAGGGTGAAAATAGAACGATCAACTCGCCAAGTTACTCAGGATAGAATTGATAAATAACATACGCATGATAATTTGACCAGTATTAATCTTAATTTTCGATTTTGCTACTAATAACAATCTCAGTCTAATTATTCGTTAACTCCATGAGTTTTTTATAACGTAGCTCGTGACGTGACTTATAACATAGTTATAATTAAAAATATAAATATATCACTTAATTCTTTTTTTATAAAAGAGAATTTTCTGAAGTTATTCAACGTAACATTTTGGTGCTGGCTGAGTAACTTGGAGACACAGAGACGCAAAAATTGAGTGATATTTATTTTAAAGTTATTCATATTACATGACACTTCACGAACAATGTCACGTGTCATGTAATAAAAAACTAACGAAGTTAACGAACAGTTAAACTAAGACTATTATCGGTACAAAAGTGAAAGTTAGAATTAACAGTGGTCAAATTGTTAATTAGGATTAATATTGATCGATAATCAATAGTTTGAATTATTAAAATCTAACTTTTTTCAAATATTTTATATGTTATAAATGATATTTAATCATTATGATCATAACCTCATATGTAATAATAATTATTTATATAAATATATTTATAAATTAAATAAAACATATATAAATAAATAACTCGTTTAGGCTCGTGAGCCGTTGCAAGTTCGATATGTGAAGCTTGGGTTTGGACTCGATAATTTAATGAGCTTTCTATAGGCTCGGGCTAGACTCGAGCTTGATAAAGCTCAGCTTCTTTCGATCTTTCTATTGATCTGATCTCAAATAGCTCACCGTGAGGTTGATGTGTTTGAGTTGTTGGTAGATGAGCCTAGTGACGTATTCTATCATAGTTTAAAAAACTTAAATTTGTTTTTTATGTACACTTGATGGAAGATGTTTTAAACCACACAAATGCTCTCTCAAAACATCTTAAAAAAATCAATACTTATTAGAAGCAGCGAAGTTGATTAAAGCAACAAAACGAGCATTGAATGATTTAAGACAAAATGAGTTTACTTCGATGTTAGAAAAAGTGACTTCTTCTTGTGAAAAAAATAATATTAAGATGTTAGATATGACAGAAAGTTATGGTAACTCAAAAAACCAAAAGATCGTCATTACTTATTGATGTGAGGCTTTAATGCATGCATAAAGTGTGTGTAACTTTGTATTTTTAGCACATAATACATTGTGGAACATGTTACTTTGTTTAGCTTTATGTGCAGGAGAAGCTTTGGAGTTAAGACACACTTATGGAATGTTGGAACTCAAACCGAGATATGCATACAAGAGATGGAGAATCAAAACATCATGAAATCAACAAACTAAGCTAGAGTGGGCATAGACTACGGCCATGGGCGTAGTATACGACCTCCACCACATCATTTGGGCATTTTGCACACCATAGAGCAGAGGACCTTGGCCGTTTCTTAGTGTGACTTCCCGTAGTCTACGGCTACCTGACGGTTTTGTGATGGTTTTAGTTTTTTTTGGCCGAGTTTTTACTAGGGATTTCAGGATCTTTGATCATTATATCAAGGGAGAAGTCTGGGAACGAAGGAGAACGAAGAAATACAAGTGACAAGTGTATCTTTGATCATCAAATCCAAGATGGCTTCCTGAATTCGTCATCCATTGTCATCAAACATGAGCATGTGTGGCTAGTTCACCCAGGATCACTTACGGGTGTTGGGTGGGTTTGTATTAGTGAATGTATTCGATATGAGTATTTATCGTTGTTAGTCATGAATTATGCTTTCTACATTTGAATCATTTGATGTGTAAGTGGATTCATGTGTTTAATGTTGGTGTTTGAAGAACATTTTAGGGTTTATGGATTCAATGTAGCAATCAACCATTTCTTGGTCTTGAATCAACAAAAAATATGGTGTTATATTGGTATTTGTGACTTTAGTTTGGTAATTACATGATAACATCCTAGTATGTGCCCTTCTTCGGTCTAGAATACCTAAGTAGCAACATATCGGATTCTTTAGTCCTGAAGGTTTTGTGACGGTTTTAATTTTTTTTGGTTGAATTTTTATTGGGGATTTCGGGATCTTTGACCATTATATCAAGGGAGAAGTCTGGGAATGAAGGAGAATGAAGAAATACAAGTGACAAGTGTATCTTTGATCATCAAATCCAAGATGGCTTCCTGAATTCGTCATCCATTGTCATCAAACATAAGCATGTGTGGCTAGTTCACCCAGGATCACTTCCAGGTGTTGGGTTTTGTATTAGTGAATGTATTTGATATGAGTTTTATCATTGTTAGTCATGAATTATGCTTTCTACATTTGAATCATTTGATGTGAAAGTGGATTCATGTGTTTAATGTTGGTGTTTGAAGAACAATTTAGGGTTTATGGATTCAATGTAGCAATCTGCCATTTTTTGGTCTTGAATCATCAAAAAACATGATGTTATGTTGGTATTTGTCACTTTAGTTTGGTAATTACATGATAACATTCTAGTATGTGCCCTTCTTCGGTCTAGAATAGCTAAGTAGCAACATATCGGATTCCTTAGTCTTGTAATTACCTTCTATCATCTCAACTGAACTAAATTATGTTTATGTAATTTACTAGCATTGATAATTAACTCAGGTTATACATTATGCTTCTAAATCCAATCTGGGTGTGATCATCTTTTATTTAATTGCAAACAAGTTAATACTTTTAAGTGTTTAGTTTTCAATTAACAAATCAATAATCAAATCTTTTCTTAATATTTATTCAAAGCAAACAATTCGAATTAAACACCATCCACTAACTCATTGCGGTTCGACGCTCTTGCTTGCCCTAGCTAGTCTAATGTAAATAAGCCATATTCTTTATATCTTTGATCAGTTCATCGACACCAGTCACTTATTGAAGTCATTTTGAAGTTGAGGTTTTTAATACGGTTTTGGATATGCAAATTCAAGAATTGATAAATTGATTCAATGAGGTAACACTACTCTGAAAGAATATATATCGGGTCAAGTCCTTACGATTGTTTTCTAAGTTTGACATATCTAAGATAGTAGCGTTTTCTAAGATGTATCCGATTGATTGTAGTACGAATGAAAGATTGTGACTTTTGGGTGATTTTAAGGTCTTTTGTCATTCTATAAAAGAAGATGATAGATTTTTCACATTGGATGGAATATGTGACATTTCCAGTCTAATGGTGAACTAGAAAATATTTTTTTTCTTTAGTTTATCAGATATTGAAGTTAGATTTGGTTTTACTAGTTGCAACCATAGTTGTTGAAAGATGTTTTTACTAAATTAAATCTTATCAAAATTGATTTACGCAATAAAATGAGTGAGGATTATTTGAACAATGCTCTAGTTTGTGCTGTCGAAAGGAAACATTTGATAAAGTAACAGATAAGGATGTAATAGTTCGATTTCAAGCTTTCAAATACCAAAGATGTGAGATCGGAGATTATTTATAAGGTATTTGTTTAACTTTACTTTTTATTGTTTTTCTTTTGTTTCATTTACATAAAGGTATGATAAAATATTTTATTTTAAAATACTTTTAAGTTTTGTTCTAGATCTGCCACTGAGCTCACTAGTGGCTCGACTCATTTGCACCTCAAATTATGTGTAACATGTCATTTTATTTTATGGAGAAAATACCTTTTATTTATGCATAAAGGACGCACAAATATATAATGTATACTCTCTAATAAAACAAGGTTGTTGGAGTCACATGGCATTCTCTTAAACCATCATTTTGACATATGACAAACTCTTACACCACCCTCTTTTTAAATCCCGCCTAAATCTTGACCCATATTTACCTTTCACGCAGACCTTTTTAACCCATGAGAATACTTAGTTATCTCATCCTCTCTTCTTTTTCACACACAAAGCCCTAGATCCAAAAACTCTTCCATCTTCATTGGTACGCAAACCTTCTAACCAGGTATTCTTCTTCCCCTAATCATTCTTTCTTCTTCCTAAACATAATTCTCTAACTGAATCGATGATGGCTGAACTTTGATTTCCTTTTCATTATCTTCGTAAACCCTAGCTGACCATTTACCTAAACAGCCTTGCGAATCTGCTTCCTCACATTGATTCTTCATCTACCAATTGTCAAGGTATGTGTATACAATGATATTATTAGGATTAAGGTTCATCAATTTGTGTTTTATTAATTTAATTTCAATTTTCGTACATTGATTGAATTAGATTATCTTTGTTTTGTGTTGATTTAGTAAGATATTTTATGTACCTATTTAATCTTCAACCACTCACATTCACAATGGCAATACAAAAACCTTGCAAGTAGTAATTAAGTTTTCTTGAAAAGTTACATGGCAACCCATTAGAAAAAGCTTAGATTTTTTGATTTACTTTAAGCTACCCTAGAAGATGGCCTCACATTTCTTTGGTTAATATTACTTAGGGCTTGAAGGTACATAATATAATTGACATTTTATAATTTAGTAAGTGTTAATAAATTTTTAGAAAATCAAAATTTATATTAATTATTATATATAATGTTTATGATATTTACTTTAAAACTCTGTCATTAAATATAAGAAAAAGGAGGAGAAAAGAAATTTGGATTTCACTAAAATTGAAATTTTAGTACAATTTATGGTAAGAAATAATAGTGATTGAATCAATATTAACAACTTTGACTTTAAAATTAAAAAAACCAGCAATGAATTAAATGACATTCAATTTAGGAATACGAATTATGTGCTTTTTAATATGAGAAATAATTGATATTTAACTTAAATATGGAATTAATTAATTGAGTTATTTTTGTATTCAAAATTAAATATGGAATTTCTTTATTGAGCTGTTTTTGTATTCCGGATTTACGGAGGGAAATAAATAAAATGCATACATTATATTCTACCTAAAAATTATATATATGGAAATAATTTAATACTTGATATTCTAATTATAAAAGATAACCATTTTCAATAAATTCAACCATATTTACCATATTGTTTTAAATGTTAGTTAACGGTTATTTATGTCATTTTTTAAAAATTTAATATATTACATACTTACCATATTGATAAACATTTAAATATATTCTTTCTGTTTTTAAACTATTTTGTAATTACCAGCAATTTATTAATCTATCTGTTTTACAAAATTTATGTGCATTTATTTTTTTATATTTTACCATACATCCTGTTAATCATAATATTCTTTTTAATTACTTTTATTCAACAATAATTTATTTTCATTAAGTAATAAAACATTCAAGAAATCAATTAAATATCCATTGAATCATTACTCTCCTAAATCCAACTTCCTAATAATATTATACAGAATTATATGTTACTATCACAAACTTTTATGCTTTAAAAATTAAATACATCATATTGTATTTATAAAATTATATGTAATCAATGTTTAATGGAAGTCTTATTATTTAAATCATCCGTGTATCACAGGGCCCTAACCTAATTGTAATAAAGTAGACAAATGAGGTCACACTCCTATTGATTTAATAATTAGAATATAAAATATAGATGATGAAACGCTAAAATGACATTTAATTTGGAAGTATATAGGCCATTTTATAATTGTTGGCTGACGTGGATATCATCCAACACATTAGGTTGGGTATTATTTAAATTGTTGCAGTTTACAACAAAATGTTAATGATATGGGAATCATGTGTCTTAACATCTATAATGTTTTAGTTAAAAACATTATGTTATTTAGCATTTAAGATGTTACAATATTAGCATTTAAAACACTATGTTATTTAACAATTAAGTTGTTACAATATTAGCACATATGAAAACTAGAGAAACAATAAGAACATTTATATTTATGTATATTTATACATGTTAAACTATTATAAAGTACGTGAAATTATTTCGTGCATGTATTATTTCGTGTTGTATTTTGCCTTTGCTAGCTTGGGTTGTTTTTTTTCTGAAATAAAATTCAGTCTTTCAAAAGTTTATTTACTTTGTGTTGTTTTATATTTTCATATGCATTTTTTTAATTAGCTCATAATATTCAAGTATTATGTTTTCGTTTTTTAGGTATTTATAATTCAAAGACTCTTTTTTGTATCCACCTCGGGCCCTTGGCCCCTTCACAATAACGAAAGATCACCTTTCACATCTAATACAACAATTTTATACCGCTTTTCAAAAACTTTATGAAGTTTTGCAGTGAATCAAGGTTAATTTCAATCCATACTTTCACAAACTTTATATAGTATAAGTATTCGTTAAGGCCAACAAATTTCCTAAGTCACCTTTCAAAAACAATGATATTTGTTAGTGCATTATTTGCTGCAAAAAGTTTCATTTGTTTAGTGGTAACATGTACACCAAACAGTGTTATAGTGCATGTGTCTCAAGTTCGATCCTCATACATTTAACTATTATTTTATACATGTTTTTAATAATATTTTTAATTTTTACATGTTTTGTATTCACTTTTTATTATTTACATGTTATTTATTTATTTATAATAATTCTTATCTTTTACATAACATAATACAAATGATTCAACTGAATAATTTTTGTAGGCTTAAAAAATCTAACTTTTTGTAATGGTCAAATCACCCAATTTAATATTATAAATTAAAATAAAGTCAACACTAAATTTTAACAAAACATATATTTTTCCTAATAATTGGGCAACCATCGCAATTTTACTAACACTTCATCTTGTCACTTAAATCCTTATTCTTTATCATAGTAGTATGCATATATTTAAATGTTTAATTTAGTTAATTGATACTTTATCATAATATATTATTTGATTATTTGGTTTGATCACCATATGTTGAGCTGACCTATTTGAAAGGTCTTTAGACTTTTATTTCGTTTCGAACTCCTTAAATTATTAAGCCGCCCATGTACCGAGTTGTCCCGATTTAAACTATATCGCAATTTTTTTGGCGTGTGTGTATGTGTGTGCCGGGGGGGGGGGGGGGGGTGTTTCTGTTTCTACCCTCAAAACGAGGAGAATTTAGTAAAATCTTTTTTTTGGCAAAATTTCACAAGTTTCAACTCCCATTTTCAGCAATCCACCACCATCTCATCTCCCTTTTGTTTTTATTGATTTTTCTCAAATCAGGACAACTCTATATGTTATTATAACAGTTCATTAGAGGAAACGATAAGGTCTAAACATTCATATAAGTTCTTTTAAATATGTCCCTTAAAAATGCACAATAGATTCATGAAATTAAAACGATCTTATTTCTTATAATACACATTAACCTTACAGAATCATCAAAGTCTAGAGAGCCAAGAGATCTGCTGGATCATGTACCCTTATTGAAAGGGCAGCTACTGACATTCGCTAGAGAAGCATCTACTTCAGCGTTTCGCTCTTCGGAGATCAACGATCCCTTGAGCAACTTCGCAATAAGATCCGCTGGATCATAATAGATCTCAACATCTTCTGCCCTCAATTGTTCATCAACCTTCCAATTTCACCACAAAATTATAATTTAATTCTAAGTGAAACTAATCTTAGATTGAGATTATGTAAGATGATTAAAACTAAAATAAATATTATTAAATAATACATAACAATATATAAAGAATAAAATGCAAACCATAAATGCTAAATGAGTCTGCGGACTCATACTAATAATTCGAAATAACTTTTTAGTGTATATTATTCAAAATAATTCGAAAATTGATCTAATTATCGCATATAACTTTTTAGTGTATATTATTCAAATTTTAATTTCTTCAGACTAATGTCCTCACACCCACTCAATATTTAGCTCATGATTTGACCCGTCAAAAGTATTCCTTTTAAGTCTAAAAGAAGCCAGTTTTATTTGACTGTATATTTCGCTATGACAATAAACAAAAGTTTAGGTCAATCTCTGTCAAGTGTCGATTTATACTTGAAAGAGCCTATTTTTACGCATGATCAGCTTTATGGCATCTTGTCACAAGTTAAGAGTAAAGATGTATTGAAACTTTTCGCTTTAGATAATTAGTGTAAAACTACTAATATTACTACAAATGTAGTTTACAATAATGTTTTTGTTCATTTGTGACCTTATAATCAAAAGTTGTTATGTCTTATTTAATATATAACACACTTGATTTTATTTTTATTTTTATGTTATTTAATAATTAACTCTTCATACTTCCGTGTAATACACGGGTAACTAAAGCTAGTATCTAATATAAGAATCGTACCTTGAGGATCCCCATACCGTAGAAATCAACCATTTCGCCAGTTGGAGCATGGCCTTTGAACGGACCTTCGAAGTATCCCCAATGCCGGAATTTGTATGTTATCACTGGCGGTCCGGAGTGCACGCTGATGACCTCCCACGCAAAACCACGGGGAAATGCTGATCGGAAAATGTCATGAGAAGATTCGAAGGTCTCTTCCTCTGCTTTGTAGTACTTGTACTCTTCTGGAAGCGTACTCCTCAGTAGTGCGTTGTAACTCCCCACCTTCAGTGTTTCCTCTGCTGACAACCCCTCTCTCCCTGATTTTGACTTTTTTCGTTATTTTGACTGTTTTTGTTGAACTTGACTTGTGTAATTTTTGTAACAAAACCAATATTTACATGTAATTTTGCTTGATTATAGTTTTATGAAAGCTTACATCTCTTGTTGTCGAGTCATTTTTAATTCGTTGAAGTTAGTAGAATTACATGGATCATATACACAGCTTAAATTTTCTATTGGTTTATTGTTAAAATTATCTGCATGTCTTATTTATTTAATAAAAGGTCATATAAAAAATGGTTTGTGAAGAATAATTAATTTTTATGCTATTTTGTGACTTCGTGTGTTACTTTCAACTAATGTACGGAACTAATACAAAATGACCACCAACCGAAATTTAGATATTTTTTTAATAATTGATAAATAATCATATGATTCAACTTCAACTTAATATGATATAAGAAATCAACAAACTTGGAATAATGTTTTATCAGCATTCACAAAATCCATAAGTCATTTTCATAATTGATTTCTATCATAGTTTTCATTGTTTAAAATCATCGTTGATAGAATTTATATCAACGAATTATTGGTGTTAAATCAGTTATATTAAAAGGTTAAAAACTCAAATCTAATACGAACTTGAGAATTGTACTTAAGTACGTTACAACACTAACTTAAAATGATGTTATACATACAAACTCAAATGTGCCTTATGCAGTTATGCCTTTTTGGCTGTCACTACACTATTACAACCCTAAAACATAGATGTATATAATTTAGTTGACGTAAAGTACCTTTTAATAGATTTAATAAAAATAAACAGTTCGACCCTAAGTTCCTAAGCCAATCCTTTTAGTTAGTTTATGATTCCAGCCCAAAACTGAAGCAAGCTCATAATAAAAATCTAATTTCAAGCTCATGTCATGTTTTAATTAAAAATATAACGTATTACGTAATTAAAAAAATAGTATCATTTGTTGTTTCTAACTTTAATACAAAATAATTCACATGCCCATTTTCTAGAATAGATAATATATATGACCAGAAAAAGGTTATCTTAAAAAATTTATTTTTGTGATAATTTTGAGAACTTTTTTTTCTATACAAATATACATATGTGTAAAAGAATTCTTACTATTATTATAAAAAATAAATGATAACTTCTAATCATCTGATAACTATGAGAACTTAATTACACATGTGTAAATATTTATAAAAATAGTTCTCCGAATTTTTTATGAAAATAGTAGTTCGTATTTAATCATCGCATGAACCACAATATAATTTTGTCTTCCAGAAAAGTTGCTATACTTATATTGCACTGAAAAAAAATTATAACCGCAAAAGTTAAAAAGATATACTTGAGTTCTTTTACCCAAATATATGTAGTATCTTTTTAGGATTGTATATCGAAAATTGGATTATTTACAACTTTATTAGTAAAACTTTGAATAATTCAAGTGACTTGCTAAATTTTGTTGACAGCTTAACTCTGTGAGGTGACCCTCTCATATTATTGTGTTTCAGTTATTATGTCCATCTTATTTGTGTTTAAATTATCATGTCACTTGTATTTATATTTAAGTTATTATGTATTTATTTTTAAAATAAAGTCACACACCCATTTATCTACTTTTAATTCTACACCACAACTATTTATATCAACCCGTAATATGTGAAGGCTTGAACCCCAACCTCAAGAGGAGCTTTTCACTCTAAGTCTTTATTTTACTACTAGATACAATCCCCCACCCAACTTGTTAATGAAACGTGGCCTCATGTATTTAAATTAAAGGGAATTTATATGTATAAATCAAGTAACAAGTTTACCGTTAACAATAAGCTTGAACCTCTCAGGGTTGATGGTCTTGAAGTCTTGTATTCGAGTCTTATGGCTGAGTTCCATCTCCCATGATTTTATCGCGTTTTGAACTGTTTCTTCTAGCGATCCCTTTTCCCATACCTACAACCAGATCACACAGTGTTATCTTTTTAGCCTTTTAAGTCAACAAACATCATATACTATACAAAAGACATGAAAACACGCATTTATATGATAACATATTATTAAGAAGTAAATACATGATGGTTATATCGAACTAACCTTGGTTCGACCTTCTTCGAAGAGTTGGTTAACCACATCATAGATAGGCGGACCGCCATGTCTCCAATGGGTGTTTTCGGCTTCTTCATGGAGAAATGATCGATACTTTTCTCCAGCCTTCTTTATTGTTTCTTCTAACTTCAAATTTTCCATCTCTACTTGTTGCTTTTGTGAGATACCAGAGAGAAGGTTTTATAGATAAGGCTAAAATGATATTTGAGTATTACGTATCTAATAATGAAATGAAATATTAAAAATAAATAGTTTGGTCAAATATGTATTTTTATATTTATTTTAGGGAAAATTGAGTCGTCCCGGATTCCTCATGTTCCCTAGGTTTCACATTAGCGTCAGATCAATTTTCTTTTTCATTTTTCTCGGTTTTTCTTATTTTTTTTCTCGTTCTGTACGGAGGATTCCTAGTTTCCCTGATTTCTCCATTTGACCCACACATAATCCAAAAAAAGGTGAAAAGTTCCGGTGATAACCTGTAAATATTCACAAGGTTGGTATTTTTTTTTTGCATAATGGGTTCGGAGTGATGTTCTCGCTCGGAACAGGTACTTCCACCCCTCCCCGATTCCCACTTCGTCCCACCTTATAAATATCATGAAAATGATATTACAATAGCTTTTTGCTGAAAGAAGAAAAGTTGAAGGGCCTAACATATTAATGAGTGTATCACGCCACTCAAAGATGGGTTGCAAACTTCTAAGTTGCGATAACCGTGTTAACTCTTCAAGTTGAATCAAAATCATTACTTTTATAGTTGAATTAACATCAATACACATATACAAAAATATGTTTTTTATGTATATATGTATAAATTCGTAAACGTAAAAAAAGTTACACTAGTGTAGGTCACATTTACATCTAATAAATATTTATAGATGTAAGTGTAATTATATTACTGTAAACTTTTTTATGCTTACGAATTTACACATATACGTAAAAAAACATATTTTTATATATGTATAATTACATTATATCAATAGAAAAAATAATAATTTTAATTGATTTTAAAAATTAACATGATTATCGCAATAATAAATGGTTAACATTTGAACCTCCCCAACTACATATTACACTTAAAAGCCATCCACTTTTCCCATCTCAAACCATTCATTTGGGCCCTATTTTCTTTATAGAGCACCTAATTTCTACGTTTCCATAAGCTCTAAATGGTGATAAATATAATGTGTTGGATTATTTTCTTTCTTCTCCTTTCTATCGTCAACCATTTCCGAGATTTTCAACAAATCTTCAAATGAGAATGCAATTAAGAGGGAAATTTTGACCCATGAGCTAATGACGCTCCATGTTTGATTTGCATAATAACATGAGGTGGATGTATGATCAACCGTTTTCATGTTCTCTCCGCATAAAGTGCATGAAGTATTTGGAACAACTCCTCTTCTTTAAAGAGCATCAAGAATGAGAATTAGTATCTTATTGGTATGTTTATTTTTGTAGAAGATTGAGTGAAATACTAATATGATAAGTTAATTTAGAAGTAAGTATTTAAGTTGATTAGTTTTCCTAATTTAAGTCTTTTTAGTAGTCTTGATGATTAAGTCATTGTATTTAGTATTTAGTATTTAGTATAATTAATAGATGTGTTAAGGTATTGTATTTTGTGTTTTTGATCGACATAATAAAGAAAAGAGTCGTTAGGAGTTTCTCACAAAAATCAGAGCTCTTTCGTGTGTTTCTTATCTATCCGGGCCAAGTGGCCAACAATAGAAACCAGGGCTGATTCAACGTTTTTTGAGGCCTCAATCAAACTAAATAAATGAAACCATTTTGAAAAACACTATCTAAACAAAAGCAACCTAATCAATTTTCTTTGAATAAAAACAATAAATCAAAGAAAATTTGGTATACTAACTTTGAGTCATTGATAGTTGATTTCTTTAAACAAAAAAAAGACAAAAGAGGGTTAGTTGATGTCGATCAGATCAATCAGAGAGGATGGAACTTAAGAAGGGTCGTTTGCTTTGTGAATTGTGTGACTGTGTTAACCTATCAAATCATCAAAATTTTTGTTGGGACTCAACTATCAAATGTTATTTATGTTTCAAAATTTTATTAACTCATATTATACTAAAACCTACTATAATTTTTTTTAAGTGGAGCCCAAAACCCCATATGTTACAAATTACATTATAGAGTCGGCACTGATATTAAAAACTCTGTGGAGATCAATTGTCAAAGCAAACACAAAACTAGTCATAAATGAAATGAATAACGCTATTTCAGGGGCGAAAGCTATTTGAGTTTCTTGAATTTATGTTTGATATGTTTTATAAAAATATAATCCCGTAGTGTTAATCTTAGTTGCTTCATTCACTTTTATCAATTATAGAGTTATTTATTTATATTTGGCAAATTAGATTTTTAATAGGCCGATAATAATTCATACTACTAATTTGGCCGATAACATTATCAACTTTTACTTTTATAACCAACAACAGTCCCAGTGATATTATTTTTAAAATTTTACGCTCGATTTATATCTATATTAGACTCAAGTTTAGCTTATATGTTTCTTCATAATTATTGTTGCAAACCGAATCGAGTCCAAATCAAATGTAAAAATTTGAAAAATATGTCACTGTGAATGTTATTGGTAATAAAAATGAAAGTTGGGAGTGTTACTGTCCAAATTAATGGTATGAATTATTATTGGCTAATAGATAGTAGTTTGGATTATTAAAATCCAATTTGCATTTATATTTTTACCTTTAATAAAACTAACCGAAAATAAATCACAAATCTGGTTACGAGGCACGCATGAATGCCACCTTTCGCCACCTACAACGGTGAGGGAGTTCCTCGTATTGGGATGCTCGTAATCTCATATGCTCTTCCAAAATCAGTATCCGTTAAAATCGTATAAATAATCTAATATACGGAATAAGTTTATGTATTTTTAATTTTTTAACGACCAACGAATATTTTAAGTCCAGTCACCCGGGTTAACCTATTGACGAAAGGCTATCCACGCCGAAAACACAAACAACGCTAATGACCCGGCCCGCCTACTATTTCAAGGTAAACCCACCACCTAAATCCTCACTGTGGTAAAATTTTTGACTCACTTGAAACATATTGCGCTAAGTGAGACTCAAACTCATGACTATCATTTTGGAAAATCATGGGGTGCTTGTTATCAAACCAATTGATTTAGGGCTCATTGACTATAATATTTCAAATTAAGTTTTTTATTTTAACGGTAACTGTTTTCATTTCTAAACACCACCTCTTACCTAACCTACACTTATAAGAATTTAAACCGACACACTTTTTGTGAATGATAATCATCAATTTCACTGGACTATAAAGACGTCAAAGAAGACTTGGTGATAATTACATACTTATAAAATCATATGGTATGTAGGTTTGATGATTATTTTTCTAGTGATAAAAATTATTGATAAAAATCAAACGGTGTGACACTGAACATGACCGTATCTTGTCATATCGAAACCAAACATTTGAGCACATGAGAATCAAATATTGGGCTGTGTGATACCTGCTCAGTCTGAATTTGGTATAGATTTAGACCCAAATTGTTCTGTAAACCAAACTCAAACTTTGGACAAACTTAATGTTTCATCAAAATGATGTTAATTGGATCACATGCAAACATGCTGCTAAAATGTTAAAACGTATTGTACAATCTTTTAAAACTAAATCAAATTTGTTTTTTTTTTCTTTTTGACTTTTAGTTTATCCCACATCGATTGTTAGAGGAAAAAGTTTCAAAGAACAAAACATTATAAACAAAAGAAGTCTTATTAATTATTATTTTTGGCTAACCGAAATTTAATTTTTTGTTGCAAAAATTTAAAAAGTTAACCAAGATTCGAATCTTGCTAAAAAAAACTCGGCTTGAGATTGACTCGATTGTAAATAAGTCGAGCCGACTCTACTCGACTTGTAAACGCGTCAAGCCCGTGCTAGACTGGGCTTGGCTCGTGTTCTTCCATGCATCACGAGGACACGCTACCAGTACAACAAAATTAAAACGCTCATAAAAGGTTCTCTTGGTAATGTGGAAGCTATTGGTTTTTTATTAGACAATTGATTTGGTAATGGGCCTTCAAAGAGCATGTTCCTAATCTCTTTAATCTTTACGATAGTGGTACAATTTGGGTCGTTAATTTCTATGCTGGAAGATTTTCAAAGAATCCAAGGGAGGATAAATGGTCATTCCGGGGAATTCTTGTTTAAATCATTAATACATGAATGGTTATTGTGGGTTTTGTTACAAATAAATTGTTTCGTATGAAAGATGAGAATTAATAGAATTCAATCTAAGGAGTGTTTGGACACAATCAAAGTTCCTTTGGTGACATTGGATTGTTCAATGTGTCTTGCGGTCATGCGGTGGCAGAACCGGTTAACCATATTTTCCTATTATGCCCGTTTGCCGTGTTGTTGTGGTCTAACATACTTCCTTGGTGGTGCAAATTCTCGGCTACTTTTAATTCGATTACAGACTTGTTAGTGGCTCCTTTCATGTTACCCGTTCCATTAAAATGAAAAAATGTGGTTTATTTTACATTTATGGCAACGTTATGATTTATTTGAAAGGCCCAGAATAATTTCTTATTTCAAGTCATATCACAAAAAGATGAAATTAAATATAATTCCTTTTCAGGATGAGGTTTAGGGCCAAGATAGTCGATTTAGACTATGAGTAGTGGTTGTTTAGTTAAAATATTATATAGATAAAACCATTTCATTAAAGTCGTTTTTAAATCAAGTGTAGTGGTTAACTAATGTTTGAAGCCCTTATTAATGCAACAATATAGAAAGTGTTGTGTTTGGCGTTCATTAAGGGCATGAAGTCACTTTTAATTATCTTGTAATGGTATTTAAAGTCTCATTTGTGTCAATGTTATCAAGTTTGACGTTCTCAAAATGTCCACTACGTCTAGTCTTTCATGACATAAGTAATGTAAATATTTGTTTTTTCAATTTCCCGGCATAATGTTGCATTCTGTTTTTCCTACCTTGGCCTACTTTTTTTAAGTAATATTATTGTTGTTTGGAAAATAGATAATACAACAAAATAGATATCTAATCTAAAATATAATATAAGAAACGAAGGCTTGGAAAAGGCAACTTTGAATTCTAGTGATCATCAAATTCAGTGCTAAAACAAGTCTCAAAATTAATTTTATTTTTTATTTTTTTAACAATGATTTTTTTATTCTTAATTACAGTTAAATCAAGTTACACTTTTCAAGTACTAGTACTACTTTCTAAAAGGACCATCGTCAATTCCACTATATTATGAGCACGTCTCAACATGTTTTCTCGGTAGTATTGTTTCTTATAGATATATAAGGTTAGTTAAACATACTTTCTTAAATTTTTAATGTAACATCAAATGAAACCTTATTTAAAAGTGCGTATTTTGTTTTCTATTATGAAAATAAGGGAATTTCAATGACGTAACAAGTTAAAGGTGAGAGATTGTGCAACCAGTAAAGAAAGATACATATAACACAACACATCACATGTAGATGGTCTTACTTGCAACCATTAAACCAAACATTTTTTATTTATTATATGGCTTCCAAATTCCAAGGTGTTAAACATATTCAAATATAGTTTTCTATCAGCTTTAACAAAAATAATATGAATTTGTACAAAAGTATCTTGTTATAACTATGAAATAACGTTGAAGCTTATCTTTTTATGATTAATAAAATAATTTAGAAGTATTACAATTGTAAATGATATTAAAATACATTATTATATTTCATTGATAAAAATTATAGAACTAAGTTGTTTTCTTTGTTACAATCAACCAATTGTTAAACTTTCTTTTTCTACTTTGTGTTTCTATGAAATTATCTTCCACTTTCCAACAACGATGATAGTTTGAGTAGGGTGGAATCAAACATTTGTGGTTGTGCAGTTGAAATTGCTAGTTATGATTCAGTTTAACTTAATGCTTTCGTATACTTGTTCGAGTAGGGTGGAATCAAACAAGTCTTGTTATATCATTTATACACGTTATCAAGTTAAGTAAAAATGTAATTAACCTAATTATACATGGTAATTTTGTATTGTATTTACATGGAGCATGTAATTGTTAAAACGTGTCTTGCTTGATTATACAAGTAAATTAAATGATTTTGTTTTGATTATGAAATTAAACAATAGCTAAACTAAGTTGCAACTAGTTAAGAAACAAGAAGCACAAACACAAATCCTATATTGATTGATTGGATAACCCTAGGCATGGGGTAATCTACGATAAACCGTCTTTCAGTTAAAACACGAACCAATAATATAAGTACTACAAAACTACATTCATAATTAACTGAGTACTATATAATTCAAATGCTTAAACACAAATTCATGACATTAAAGTTTGTTTGCTACTTGCTAACGCGATATTTGATATAAACGTTCGATTGGCGGCAGAGATGTATCTTATATTAATTTGTTGGATAACTCTAGGTACAAATCGCAACAAATCGAACCAACGAAACATCTACGGTAAGATGACGCCATTTGGAAGCCAACTAATGTCTTACTGTTCTTACTGTTCATACAACCAAACAACATCACGAGAATAATTACAAAACAAACTTGTCATACTTTGATAGGCATCCGAGTGTCAAATATAAATATCATGGCTGCATTTCAGCATTTGTATAAATGAATCCGATTTATAAGCCCAACCAACTTACTATTTCATATAAAGCCCATATTAGAAAAAAAACATAAATGTGAAGCCCATTATCATCATGCATATGAAGTATGATCTCATCTTAAATTGCAGAGGACAAAACTGTGATATCTCACTTTAATAAATTCTGCTTATAATTTAAGTTCAAGTTTAATCTTGGTATCTAATAAATAAAAATCTTAGTAGACACACATTATTCTCCAGTGCTTCCACTGCCTTCTTTTCTCGTCTATCTTTCTCTTACTAATTCTACAAATTTCTTTATATGTTTTTATAATTTTTTTGTTTCAAGCATCTATCTCCTATCTAATAATAATAAATTATACATAACTTTTAAAAAGCGTTTTTTATTTTAAAAAAAGTTATATTTGCTCATACAACATTTTTATAAACTGAACATTTTTTTTATAAAACATTATCAAAAAATAACTATATAAAGTATCTAGAATTTATATTAAAAAACTATGTTAATATGTTATAAATTTGTAATATGTAAATCTTTATTACTGAGTACATAGCTTTGTATTTATATAACTCGTATAATACATATGGTTTATAACCTAGTATAATAATATATGAAAGTAAGGCTAGACCTTAGTCATTTTTAAATCTTTGATTTAGTTTAGCTTACATTTGTTTTCAACTTTAACTACGTAGTAATTTAAATCACATGAAATGAACATAGTTTATGCAAAAGATAGTACGTATAAAATGATAAGGGTGAAATATGATCTATATAAGATGCACCGATCAGTCACATATATAAATCTTCAATAGATTTAAACTAAGTTGAGTTGATCATAAGTTCATCTAAAATCAAGCTTAACTTGTTTAACTTAATAAAACTTGAGCTATGCTCTTTTGAAAGCAACATTTATAAGACTATAGTATTATAGATGAAAAAGTATGATGTAAATATATGAGAAACTTCATAAAATAGTAACAAAAATTATAAGTGTTCTAATCAGATCATTTAATTTTCAAACTGTTTCAATGAGGTTATTTAACTTTGGGATGGTGTTCTAATCCTATGTAATAAATCAGATTAACAGGTAATTATTTATTTTTTAAGTTTTATGAGTGTTCCACCACCGCCACCCACCACCACCATCGTCCCACCACCATTGCCGCCCACCACCACCTTCGTCCCCCACCATCACCGCCCACCACCACCTCCTCTCACCCTTGACCTCCCCCTACCTACTATTCAGGTTTTACATACAAAATTGAAACATCAAATAAGTTTAGTGACCTGAATAAAATAAAAAAATTTATGAGTAATCAAATTAGGAGAATTCTAAAACTTGATTATCATTCTACAAAGTTGCCCCTAAATATGTATATTTAAATCCAACAATACTTACCATGTTGTGACACATGCAAAAAAGTGTCACTATAGTTTAAATCCAAATAAGGGTTTATAAAGAAAATCAATTTAGGAATGAATTGGATTATCGTGAACAAAATAATAATAATGAAAGGGTTAAAATCAATACAATAGCACTTTATATAATTTACATTTTCCTATATAAATAACGTTATTTCTTATATCTAACAAGTTGAAGTCAGTGACGGAGCTTGAATCAAACCTTAAGAGGGGCGGGGGCGAAAGTAAACTATTTTAAAGGGGGGCGAACTCTATATTTATTAAAAAAATTCACTACCGTACCGAAAATTTACACTATCGAACCGAAAATTAACACTACTGACGAAAAAAGAAAGTTTCGCCATGAAGTATCAAAATCATATTTATAGAATGATAAATCAATTTTATTTAGGCAGCCTCAACTTACACTTTGTACATGACGTTGTCTTTTACGGTCTGAACCATAATTCTAAGATCACAAACTACCAAAATTATCACTTGTTGTAAGTTCCATCTTCATTTCTTTAAACATCGTAAACCTGAAAACTTTATTGTGAAACAAAAGAAAAAAAAAAAGAGGTAAAGTTCGTAAGATGTGAAAACTACAGGGACCAAAATGTAAAAACCCTCACAGCACGCAAAATCGCCTTCGAACCTCAACAACAATACCTATCACAATTGGGCAAAGTATAATACACCAAAATGTCCACCGGAGACGACAACGGCAAAAAGCTCTTACGGCTGTTGTATCTGGTCGGCGCCGGAAGTAATTAATCGATTTTTCTCCCTAATCTTGTGCATAACATCGTAATTTGATTTAGAATTGACTTCAATGAATCGAAAGCTGATAATATAATTGATTGTATCAGTCGTTTGTACGGCGGCGATCAACAAATGGAGAGCGATAAAGAAGTCGGAATTACGACATCAACAGCACCGGAGATTGTTAGAGGAGCCGACGAAAGCCGTTGATTGAGATTCAAGAGCTTCGTATTACGGTACGCTTTAATTAGGGTTTCGTATGAATCATCGGAAAAATTTTGTTATTAAAGTCATATTTTATTAGTTTTTTTTTTTCATTTTGAATTTAAAGTCGGTTCGTGTTGGTACTCGTGTTGGTTGGATCTTTACAATTCTTCATTTCTTCATTATTATAACAGCTCAAATTGTCGATTTGTTGGTCGGTTTGAGGTTTGATCTTATACCCATATCAATTTTGTTTAAATTTGGATATGTGAATGTTGATGAATCGAATTGTTGTTTTCCGAAAAAGGAAAACGAACGCACCGACTTGCAATTTAATAATCGCCGTCGGCCAATTGTTGAAATTTGTGCAAATGTAAATGCATACATATCGTTGTCAGCATTAGGAATTCCGATGAAGAAAATTGGTGGCATTGATTGTTCGTGATTAGATCGAAGGATCAATGATTGGTTTTGCAGAATAAACAGGATTGAAGCAAGAGCAAGAGACAAACAACTTAAGGAAATCGGTGGCTTCTTATCTTGTGGAGATGTTTATCACCGATAAAGTGGTGAGGGTTTCATTGAGCTTCTTATAGATGATGAATTTTAAGAGTAGATTTTAAGTCGGCTTCTACTTTATTAAAAAAAAAAAAAAAAGCTTAATCACATAACCATTCAAGGTAATGTTTGGATGTGGGCAAAAAAATGGGTTTGTGTATTGGTTTTGTATAAGTTATAACCATAATACATATTATATAATTCACACATTGTTTAAATGTTTCTTCCTTCATTTTGACACACGTTCCTAATCGTATTTCTTAAATTGATTTTAGGTGCATCTGTTGTAATATTAGAGTTAAAAAATGTTCAAGTGCGATCCGATTATACATGATCAATATGCATTTTACTTTATGATTTATCTTGGTGTTAAAGCATACGTGAAACTTACAAGAAACACTCCCTTTTAGAATCTGAACTCTCATATAACAATATGCTCTCTTAAACCTTAGGAGCCACGTTAAGTTGTTTCCAAACCTTACGAAGACAATATGCTCCCTTAAACACTAGTCGCCGCCACATATAGCTTTCATTTCCTTACAGAAATAGTGGGCTTTGCTAAACTATAGCCACTCACGAAAGCTATTGGAAACCCAAGACATCACCACAAACCACTTCAAGACCCTTGTGAAACATCCTTGGGCACTTACTGATTGATGTAGCGCACGGTATTAAATCGAAGCTTAAACACGTTGATTCTGCGAATACCCATGATGTTCTTCACCCAAACCCAAATTCGACCCCAAAAGCCCGAATTTGAAAAGACAACTGTTGTTTTCAGAAATGATCAAGTGTACCTTCACATTACACCAAGACAACTTAAATAAGAAGATAAAATTCAAACGGACTTAAACAAACAACCATGGGCCAAACAAAAGCCCAAAACAACCGAAAAACTAGAAAAAAACATAAAAGTGGCCCAAAAACCCATTTAGAGGCCTTATTTTGGAAAAATAACGGGTTAACCCGCCTACGGCATGTTACCATGACGTAGCCCTCGTTTCCACGGTCGTTTTGACTGGTCGCAAGTTAGAAACGGAGGCTTGTAGCCAGGTTATGCCCATTTTCGTGCCGCGCGGTCTTGGGCCTCCAAAACATTAAGGCCGGTCTTCAACACTTGGGCCCGCATCACTGATGAACCCTCTAGTCGTCACCCATGCTAATTTCAAACTCTAGAAATAACATGCTCTCTTAAACCCTAATCGCTCGCAACAGTTGTTGGAAAATGGAAACCATAACTGCCATCATACCACTTTTAAACACTGCTAGAAACAACTTGCTATCCTAAGCCCCAAGCACTCATATTAGTCGTTATAGAAACATAGCCGCCACTACATATTCATAAATAGGCGAAAACAACATGCTCGCCTTAACCACAACCAATCATAAGAGCTCTAGTTAGCTGCCGCCATCAGGGGTTTTCAAGCTGGATAGAATAATCTACTTTTGTAAACACTAGTCGTCAACGATAAGAAACCGTAGTCACTATCATAGGTTGTTCCTCACCATCGTTTGTAGATGCCATGATACACTATTTCTCACCATCACTAGATTGCTTTTTACAAGTGAACTATACAGAAAATCACACAATAACCACCACACTTGCATTGTCATGCACCGTTGTTCAAACTCGCTGGAAAATCAACATCTAGCCGTATTCTTTTTTCGGTGTATGTGCCTATTTTCACCATCTATATCTCTATCTTGATAAACCTAAAACTGACTCAAATCTGCCATCCTGCCACCACTATCGTCGTCTACGGCACACCGCCTTTTAGACTTTGAAACAACTCAAAATTGTATAAACTTTATCCCTTATCACCATCATTACTTTAAATATTAGCTTTTTCCACAACTAAGAAAATACTCAGCTTCTACAAATTGCTTTAACCCTATCTTACATGCCCGAACAAAGCATGTGAAAATTGATTAATGATTAATGATTAAATTGTTGATATCATTAAATGTTGTTGCCAACTCCTCAATTTCTCAAGCTACATGTTTTTCTATATCCTAGCTTGTGATGGGGCTTATTAGATGTGTTAAATATATTAATTCCTAATGTTTAATACATTTATTTTAATATTGAACACTCCATAGAGAGCTCATATATAACTCGTTTATACACACAATCAATGTAAAACTTAGAGCTGGCAAAATATGACGTGTTGCATTAAACATGTTGTATTTCACATGACACGTATACACGACTAGTAAACTCGAACACAATGTTATTAGTTAAACATGTTTATTTTCCTAAACACTAACCTGTTTATTAAGCAAGTTACATAACAAGATATGTTTAACATATACTTGTAAATAAATATAAAGAATTCTATATCAAGACAGATACTATACACTTTGCACATTTATTAACATAGTTCTCTAAACACGATTAAGAAATAATAAGACAATGAACCAATTAAAATATACCCTGTAACGAGGATCTTAATGGCATAAAAATTCATTAGAAGTCTCTTGGTAAAAGTGGTTGCTGTTGGTAATCCGTCGGTGTTACTCTATCACAGTACAAGACAGGTATAAAAGAGTTTAACGATGGTGTAATGATAGAGGTAACCAAGGGTTCACACTCGAAGGGTATCATCGACAGAATTAATTTGTAATTCGCATGTCAATAACATTATTCATTGGGGATCAGCAACAGTTTATGTTATATTGAATTGTTGTAAATTTATTGAAATTTTAATTTATATTAGGTATGTTATATTTTAGTTTAATTTATGTTAATATTGAATTATTGTAAAAGGTATTGAAATCATAATTCACACTTAGTTATATCAGATTTTATTAAACCATAAACATATACATTACAAGTATTTACACAAATGTGTTGCGTCAATGGCTAACTTATTGAATATGATAACTTAAACGTGGTATGTGTGTTCTAAGCTGGTTGAGTCCATTCAAATATGTTTTAATCCTGTATAACGTGTCGTGTCATTAATCGTCAGCCCCTGACACATTATGTTTTGATAAATGTCATTACTTTTGTTAAACAAATCATTTTCTTCACTAAATCATATACTACTAATAACCAACTTACTTATAAACCACATCGATCGTAAATTAA
Source organism: Flaveria sonorensis (assembly GCA_025506505.1). Taxonomy (NCBI): domain Eukaryota; kingdom Viridiplantae; phylum Streptophyta; class Magnoliopsida; order Asterales; family Asteraceae; genus Flaveria; species Flaveria sonorensis. The sequence continues at coordinate 55,239 of JACCIY010000218.1, forward strand.
CTATTACCACAATTATAAAAATATTTCCTATTATCACTTATATATTAAGTAAATAATCTGCAAGTTGCAATATATATCAAGTAAAATCCGCAAGTTGCAAAATTATAAAATCTAGCGACACCAAAACTTGTTTTCCCGACGTCGTACTTCCCGTCAACCGACACAAAACAGTCCATATAAACCAAATGCAACTCTTAACCATCACCCCCTGTGTATTAATATAATAACCCTTTGATTTCACACCAAATGGACTTCCACCGGTTCTACCAAACATGGTACGACCAACTCCACCACCATATCCGCCACCTCACGGAGGCCCCTCGGCCACCCACCACCGATAACCACCGTCAACAACTCACCCAACTCGTTAACAAAGTCATGTTCCACTTCTCCGAGTACTACCGAGTCAAGTCACTCGCCGCAAACCAAGATGTTCTCTTGGTATTCTCGGCGCGGTGGGCCACCACCCTCGAGCGGTCTCTGTACTGGATCGCGGGGTGGAGGCCCACCACGGCGTTCCACCTTATTTATACGGAGTCGAGTATTCTTTTCGAGTCGCGTATGGTGGATATACTCCACGGGCTTCGAACCGGCGACCTCGGGACCTCTCGCCCGCGCAGTTTACGCGTGTGAGTGAGCTGCAGTGTGAGACTGTTCAACAGGAGAACGCTATAACTGATATGCTCTCGGAGTGGCAGGCATGGCCTGCATGCAACTAATCTATTTCACTTTCTTCCTCCAATATTTCTCTTCAAACTTAACAAATCCTTAAACGGTCGTCTGAATATCAAAGGCTATGTGCCTAGCCTTAACATTCACACGACCGTTTGAGGATCTGCAACGGCCGTTTGAAAACAAAAATTCGCGTCTTCAAACGGTTGTTTAGAGAATATGATCCTCAAACGGCCGTCTGACTAGCCTTCCCAGCATTCAAACGGCCGTTTAAGTATCCTTAAACTTAAACGACCGTTTAATAGTTGACGGCCAGATTAGATTGGGGCGTGTTAATTGTGTATAATATGATTATACATAACTGCATGCCCTAATCATAATAATCTTTTCTTTAGGGTGATAAATATTTTCGAAATTTATAGCAGGATGATCAGGCATGTGAGATATTGGAGGCACATGTGTGGATCTTGACAAGAAGATCGAACGGCTAGCAAAGATTGTGGAAAAAGCCGATGAGCTACGGCTGAGGACGTTGAAGACGGTGGTGGAGCTGCTAACGCCGCAGCAGGCGGTGGAGTTTCTGATCGCGGCGGCGCAGCTGCATTTCGGGATACATCGGTGGGGCTTAAATCATGATCGACAACGTGAACATGCAGATAAATAACCTACGTACATTTCCGGCGACAATTGACGGTCAGCCACCGTGAACTGCCGTAGCCGCCGGAGACGGAGATAGCCGATTAGCCGCCACCCTTTTTGCACTACAAGTTCGTTTTATTGTTTCTTTAACTTCGAGATCGATCGTCATTATCCAACTCAGAATTGTGTTGTTGGTGATCATAATTTGTGCTAAACATCTTATGATTGTTGCGAATTAATCAATTTTAATAAAAGGGAAAATGTGATATAATAATAAAGTATTAAAGTGTTTTAAAATGTTCTAATTTTGTTACTCATTTATATTTTTTTAAATTTTCTTATATTAAAAGAAAAAAACGTGAAGATTGAAATTTTCATATATATAATATTATATCAATAAATAAATAAAAACATTTTAGTTATACCGAAAAATAAAAAAGTTACTTAAAATTTACATCACTCAGGTGGTATAAAAAATATTTTTTAATGTTATAACTTATAATTTACATAAAACATGAAAATTAAGTGATTTAAGTAGAATATTTTTAAATTTTAGTTGTCTAATTGAAATATTTTTAGGTTATTATTTTGTAAAATTACCTTTAATAAAATAACTTAATGTTTTGTAGCTATTAATGATTATGATTATTATTAGGCAAATTTTTTAAATGAATGAAATCGGTGACGAAAGTATAGTTTTGAATAGTTGCGACGTGGCAATTTGCGAAGATCAACCTTGCATGCAGAGAAACACGTGTCACATGGTACGGTCCACGTGTTTCGAACTTCCTAAATATCGACCAATTGCTTTTCATGAAGGTTGCTCTTTCATTATTTGCCAAAAATAATTTCAAATAATTTTGTTGAGCTGTGGAATATTATAGTGTATATTGTATTTTTTTTTAACGGTAGATGTACGACATTGATTTGAATGATAGTGTTCTCTTAATCGATTATATCTATTCGTTTTTCAGCTGGAACCGCACCTTCAACCTCTTTATTAGGAAATCTATTGCTGAGAAAATTCACTGGTTTAACTCTGAACATTTTTATTTTAGAATGAAATTTGAACCTACAACTTTCTATTATTTACATGTTATGAGTATCTTATTTAACCAGTTGAAGTAAGGATCATAGTATGTATAACGTATGTCTCTTTTATTTTTCAAATAGATTATATGTATGTATCTCCTAGTTTTTTAACACAGACTTTTTAATGATTTAAACTTGACACGTTTTGCTAAGAGGACAACTGTCAGCGTCACAGGCCATGGTTTATTTTTTAGTCTTTCTTATAAGAGGGAAAATAAACTGTTAGAGCATTCGCAATCCATTCATCATTCTCATTCTTATAATTACACTAATATTATTTTTTTTCTCTTTTTTTTTCAATTAAATAATATTTTCATAACTTTATCATTACATTATATCTCTTATCCACTCACAACCACTTTAAAAATATTAAAAAAATTATAAGAGTTGTACCGTGTTTTCCTATAAATTTTCCAACTTTTTCACTCATAACATCCTCTCTAATTAGGGCAACCACTTACATATATATATAAAGAAACGGGCCGTGAATGGTCTTACATCTAATTAGTGTTATTCTAAATGAAATGATTTTTTTTTCAAATTAATCCTCTCGTAGTTTGAATTACTCAAGAGAATAATGGGACAGTTGGCTTAGAAATATTTTGAGCGTTAAGGCTTGGGAAAGATAATTCAAAACTCTAAGGGGGGAGCATGGCACCATCTCTTTGTTTTAACGTACACTTCAATATGGATTCTAAAATTGTAATCATAAATTGACTATATGAATCAATTATGTATGATGAATCATCTTTTATTTTCATGTTTGGAATTTAATGAGTAACTAGTTTTAAATTATGGACCAACCATAAACATGAATTGATTCATGTTTGGATCACTATCATTGATATAGAAACCACTGCTGCATAACGATCTCTATGTGTACCTTGTTAAACATGCTATGTGTTAGGCATGCTAGGTGTCTAAACTTCATGCTTGCAAACCCAAGAATCGTGTTGTTCTTTCAGCATAGGTACACGATGAAGAGGGATAAACATGAGTCCACATGGTGTAATGTGGATTTCACTAGGTGAAGGTATGTTGATGATACCCAAGTGTTCATGTACAAACATTTTAGCCTTAAATAAGTGACTGAAAAATGCCTTTTTAATCTGGGGTCATGGTACAATTTCTATCTCTCTCTTTTTTTTAATTACTATTCTAGTGATGTAACAATTACTTTTTCATTGTTGATCGATGTAATAGAAACCTAAAAGCGACTTACCTAGTAATTACTTTTCGGAACTCAGAAGACCGAATTGGAAACTTAACAGTATTGTGACTATTATTCTCACCCATGACCGTAATTAGTAAAATCTAAACTACTCTATTTAGTTCATATTTTCATAAGTTATGCTTTATTCGGCCCTTAAATTTAAAAAAGCTATGCTTAATATCTTCAATAGCCAACTACTCTTAAATAACAATTTCTTTTTATCTTGGCTTTAAGTTTTTGACAAATTACAAACGAGTGGTGATACTAAATTTAATCAGCCTTTTATTTCTTTCTAATTCATCTAATCCTTTTGGGGCCTTTTATCTTTTAAATCATTTGTTTTTCTTTTTAGTCTGACGGTTTGACTCTCGACTCTCGAGGTAGTATAAAAGCCCAAAATTAATATAAAAACAATTCATGTTTATAGTTTTATACATAACCATCGACACAGCAATTTTTATAAGTCGAAATACAATCAACAACAAAAAAAGTCAAAGAGGTCTGTACCGTTGACTTTTAGTCGGGTCAAATACGAGAAAGCTTAGATATACCTTATTAAGTAAAATTAAATGACCTAAATCACATATATTAGGCTTTTAGCAGATCCCAACCTATATATATATATGTAACACTTAAAAATTTTGTAAATTTACAATAATATTTAACATAATCCTACTAGAAATATGATCTGATAGTAACCACTTTGTGATAAAAGAGTCACAAGGTTGTTCTCTATCGAAGCTAACTCATTAACTGAAATCGAGACGTTTTGAGCGTGACAAGAGGCCTCGAGTTTTTACCCAATGCTTCATTATGAAAGGTAAATGAATTCGGGACTTTGTTGATCAAGGTTTCACAACAAATTTTAGAATTACACATAGCAAAAAAGAAAAGAAACATATGCATATTAACAACGTAGGTAGTTTGGTCTGACCATCGGACTTGGTATTCAGGCCGACCCTGAGGGGGGGCGAGGTGGGCGACCGGCAAGGGCCCGATATCCTCAGGGGCCCGAAATTTTCAAGAAGATTATATTATATTTGTATTTAAAAAAAAGCCTCTATATAATTTGTTAAACACTTAAACTCATTACAATTTTAATTATTTTAATCCTAACAAACATTAAAGCCCAGTAATATTTTAATATTTTAGCTTACTACCATTTTACCATTATTAATAGAATTTAAACCCATTTTTAAACTGAAACAAAATAACTTACGATTTGAGGTGGAAGATGTAAGAAAACGATAGGAACGCAGGAGGTAATAGCGATTGATTGATCGAACTATAGTCTTGTTTTTTCTACTCGCACAGATCAAAAATTTATATATGAGTTATTCACTTTATATAATAAGGGACCCGGTTTCCTCAACTCGCCCAGGGTCTAGAATTTTTCGACGATTCTCGGGGACCGGACCTGCTTGGATTCCAACATTTAATCCGTCACTGAAGTCGTAACCCTCTTCTCAAATTTTAACAATCTTCTTAGTTTTCTTGTAAAAATACATAAATATAGTAATTATGTTTTTATTCTGATTTACCCAATCAATTTTTATGTTATACTTTTGGGTGAGACCATTTAGACGTTTCCTACTTTAGAGATTATTCACTTTGGCTTGTTATATCTCATATATATAACATGATTTGAATGTTTGTTCAAATTAAAGATATGCCGTTTCAAAACAAAATCAACTTACAGATATTTATACGAGAAAGGATAAATTTGCAGACAAGTAGGTAGTTGATGAGGTGTTATTGTTTCACAACATATCAATCATTGTATGTTTATGTTGCTTGTTTTGTTTTGGTACTTACAGGTGTACATATTTGTGTCCATAGTGGACCGTTTGTTAAATTATTTATAACTTACTAGATTTAATAAACCCAATATAATAAAAATTAATAATTATAAAATAATATTCAAATATATGACTGAAATTACATATGATAAATGACTATAAATAATAAAACAGTGATATTAACTTTTTAAAATTTGTGTTTTAATTTTTTTTGCTAAAAAAAAATTTTGTTTTTAAAAAACTGTATAAAATATCATTTTTAAAAATTTTCTTATTATAACTCCTAGATTTTATTATTTTTGGTTTTTAAAAAGTTACTTTTTAAAAATACCAATTTTAAAATATTTCGTATTTTTAAAAAAGTTTTATGCTTTAGAAAAAATATTATTTTATAAAAATATATTATTTAGAAATAACATTAATGAATAGATTTCTTCTTAATTTATTAAATCTAAAAAGTATTAAATAATATTATTAATAATTAAGGTATATATTTAATATGAGAGAGAGACAGGAAATTTTGGTAAGATGATTGTGGTGCTGAACGTGTCATCTTAAATTACTCTTATGTTAAAGTATAAAGATTACTCTATCATATCACTGTCACATGCTACTTAAGTTGTTAGTGATAAATGCAAAGTATCTTTAGAGATAATTTCTTTTCTAATGACTTGCAAAAATAGAAGATTTATAAAAAATAATTCCTTTAATTATTTTTTTCCTTTAAAATATCCCTTAAACCAAGTAATATTTAAAATATCCCACTCAATAGAGTCACATTCAACCATAAACACAGGGTCATCCGAACCCAAGATGAACGGCTCGGATAAAAACATGTGTCTAAATAGGATCGTTATGAACCTGTTCCGTTCGTCTAAACAAACTTACGGTCATCCGAACTTTCGTAAGTTTGTCCGAACAAAACTTGCGATCGTCCGAACCTTCATAACAACTCTATTTAGACAGGTGGCGTCATCTGAACCGCTTATCATGTGTTCGAACAAACCTGTTTTTGCAGTCGGGGATCCGTTTGGGGGGGGACAATTTGAATGATAGCTAGTCAAAAGAACATTCTGTGGAAAAGTTTATCAAAGGGGTATTTTCAGATTTTTCCATAAAAATCAGTTATTTTAAACCTGGTTAAATATAGTTTAAAGAGTTCATTTCTATTTTATCCCTGATTTTTGGTTTGTTTTGTTATTTCTAACCAAAAAAAGCTTTTTTTTTTTTTCTTTTTTGGATCCCTTACTTTTAAAAAGTTACCATTTTCATTCATTTAGTAAACTTAGTTAATTATGTTTTGTTAGATTAGAGGCATTTTAGGGGCGGTTTGGCAATCTCTAAACCAGTAAGGGCTGTTTGTTTGGGTCTTAATGACCCTGGTCAGACTCATAAGTCTGACACGGTCAGACCTGAATGTTTGGGTTGGATATCCGCTTATTGAAAAGACCTTTTATTCTCCTTATTAGGTCAGAGAAGATACAATATCTGACCCAAGAAAATCCCCCCATGCTCTCATCGATCCCTTCCTTCTTTTTCAGCTCGAACTCGTCGACCTCCCCTTCAGCTCAAAACGCCGGCCTCCGCTTCAGCTCGAACTCGCCGGCCTTCATAGGTACGTCTTCTTCACACCGTCGCACCCGCACAACAGGTTTGGGGACCTTCGATTGTTCGGTGTTTTAGGGTCGGCCATGCCCGCCGAATGTTCGATGACCCCACAGCAGTTCGGTGACCCTCGATTGTTTGGTGTTTTGGGGTCGGCTATGCCTGCCGAATGTTCGGTGACCCTATGGCCAGTCTGTTCACGACATGGAATGGGGCTCGCAAGGCATTGACCATAGATCTTTGCACGACGAGATAGCAACTCAACTAATGTCAAATGTTTAAAACCAAAATTGTACGCAAATTATTAATTCTACTTGGATTTAGTATGTTTGCGATAATGATTTATGTGTAATTTGGATTTCTAATATGGTTTGTATTTTTTTAATAATTATTCATTTATTAGGAGTTATAACTAAACAGATAAATTATATTCAGCAAGAAGTAATTCAGATAGGTAAAATAGTCATTCTACACAGTCATTCAGACTTAAACTGGTTCAGCACTTATTGGTTAAAACATCTTACTAGTTCAGACATCTTATTGGTTCGGTACTTACCCATTAAAAAGTTGTCAAACAACACCTAAATGTTGAACCGGTAAGAGGTCTGACTAGTTAAGTGACTTTGAGTCAGTAAGTGCTGAACCAATAAATGTTGTTGGGTTAGATTTTTGAAAACATATGCAAAATGACTATTTTACCCCTTTAATTATCATAATCCTTCGTAAATTAGAAACACTCAACGCTGATAACCTATAAATAATTAACCCTATTGTCCAATAACATTCCCACGCATGAAGGATATAATATCAAACATTGTGATGTATAAATTAAAAATCGTTAACATCTTACTTTTAATCCAAATCACGTCGCACACTTCAATTTGAAGACTCAAAATTAACAAATTTAAAACAAAAACAAAACCCATAAAACAAAACCCTTTTCGTAAACGCCAAACTGATCTGCAGGTTGTAAAACTAAAACAAAATCACAAAAGACAAAACCCAAAAAAATTGTTGAATACACGATGTCGCCTCAAAATATTAATAACACCAAATCGTAAACAAAGAGGATGTGGGGTTGCACGGTGAGGGGTTGGGCCGGAGAAAGGTTGTGACGGGACGGGTTGCGGCGGAGAGGGGCTGCAGCGGTGAAGGGGCTTCGACGGCCAGGGTTGCGGCGGTGAAAGGGCTACGGCGGCGAAGGGCAGCGGTAGTGGTTTTAGTGGACGATGGATAGGTTTTTGTTTGAGGGGTAAACTTGTCACAAGTTTCATTTAGCTATCTCTTTATCATTTAACCATTAAGAGCTAAATAGAATCATTAAGAGGTAGTGTTTTAGTGAATCAATTCTCTTACCGATTTAAAGATAGCCTCTTAATGGTTTCATAAGAGACTATCAAACAACCTCTTAATATATAAATCATTTAATGTAAGTTTTTATTATATAATGAATAAATGCCCTTTACTTAATTGAAACAATTAACTAAGTTAACAAAAATTAAATTGAAATAGCAACTTTTACCCGAAAAGAAAAAATAGAATTTGGATGGAAATGACAAAACATATCAAAACGTTAGAACAAAAATGATAATTAAGAGCATTCACATCTAATTCTTTTAAAATTATGAATGAAATCCTTATATTATATGAAATGGTTTTTAAGTGGTTTTGAGTGGATGACGGGAAATTTTTTACTTTCATCTGTAAATTAAGAATTCACCGTTCAAACTTTATAAATTTTTTTATTTTTAAAAGTGATTGTGAGTGTTTGAGAAAAAAATAGATAATGATATATAAAAATAAAGAAAGAAAAATAATGATATTAATTTAATGATAAGGATAAAAATAAAAATAAGATGTGAATGCTTTAACTCTAGTTTAAAAAACCTTAAAATAAAATACTACTATTGTATACTTGTATAGTAATACATCATTACCACATCACCAATGTTTGAAGACCGGATGGGACCGGTCTGTCCAAACGGTCCGATCGAGATCGGTGGTCGGACCAGATTTTGATTTTTTTATTAGTTTTTTGGATTTTAATAGGTAAAGACGGAGGGTTAAATAATAAATTAGTATGTGGACATAACACAAATTACTTATATTAAACTATATATATAACTATATATATAATATCTATATATAATTATGACGAATCCGGTTCTTAAATCCGGTCGACCGGTCCGACCAGTCCGACCAACGGACCAGTAAAGACTCGGTTCGATGTCCGATCCAGTTCTGAAACATTGCACATCACTGTCCTACTGCAATCTTCAATCACATGTTTCAAACTTTATTAGGGTGATGGGGGTACCAACGTCACACCCACCCTACCACAGCATAAACTATCAATTAATCTTATGTGTCACATATACCACATACACAAATTTGATGCGCGCCGATGTTGAC